>JAJSSI010000058.1:0-26930 GCA_031841125.1 Acanthococcus lagerstroemiae | reverse complement strand
AGCAGAAATGGCCCAGGATTGGAGATCTCCGGAACCAAATGTTAAGAACATCAGCCCGCCGCAGAAGTTGATTCCACTCAGCATTAGGAAATAGGTGTTCCATAAAGTGTGATCCTAGAAAAATTGTTTCGAATAAGTAACATGATTTAATGTTCGAGCAATACCATTAGATATTAACTAAATGCTAGGGGTCGAACAGATAAGTAACTTTTCGGAAGAACGATGATCTCCACCAAACTGAAGCATGGAAAATGGAGGCAATGTACATGAAAGCAAATGGAAGGCTTATATCGGCTGAGAAAATACAGATTTCTCTTTAACTATTCAAAAATAGTATTATATCATCACTTTGCGGAATGCAAGGCCATATCAAGGAGATGCTGACGAGCTCCGAAACATACATATTTCTCCTCTTGCTTATCCACCTTGAAATGTTTCTGGTTAAAATAATTACATCATCACGCTCATAACTTTTCAATTGGAAAAATGTATAGGCTACCCAGCAACTCTCCCGGTCTTCTTCCTCACAGGAAGAGGGGGACTGGAAGTGAAGTTTCTAATATTTATTGTGAGACATTTTGATCGAACATGTCTGTCTTGTTTTTATCTGGGAAAGTCAGTTTATCTCGATTTCATCGTCAATACCAACGGACAAGACGAGATGACGAAGCGGCGGCAGCCAATTCCGCAGCAGTACCAGCAGGCTTGTCGCACTCTCAAGACAGCCATATGAAGTTGAAAAAAAGCGGTTTGGGAAGAGTGCAAGGATGCCGACAACAACCCTTTCGGCAAAACATAGAAGATGGTCATGAAGAAAGCCGGAGGGCTATCGATGACGAGCCAAATGGAGCTGAGGGTGCTCCAACAAGTGATTCACGAACTGCTCTCTGAGGGCTCCTCGCTAACGGCGGCACCAGTCGAAGTGCGAAAGGATTTCCCTTTGCTTGATGTTGGAGAAGTGGACAGCGAGATAGACCGGATATGATTCCCAATGTCGTCTAGGAAGTGGTCCACAGGGCAGACCCGTTCCTCCTGACCAACGTTTTCAATCGCGCGTTGCAGGAGAGGACCTTCTCGAGCAGATTGAAGACTGTGCGGGTGGCACTAGTCAAGGAGCCTGGAAAACTAGATGGCCAGCCGTTTCCATACCAGCCTATATACTTGCTCGATACCGTTGGAAAGGTGTTCAAGCGTACCATTGTCAATAGGCGGAAGGAGAGCTCTTCCGAAAGAGGAAGACGATTTCGGTATGCCAAGCCGAGACGACAGCAGGCGTTGCAGATGCTGACCCACTGGATCGAGTCGACATGGCTATGGAGCGACAGCGACGGCATGGCCGACTGTCTCGCCCCGGGACACCTTGGTTTCGGAAAAGTTAAAGAGTGGTAGGCATATACATCCTCCCACAGATACCGCCAGAATAGGCAGGTTTTGTCCCTGGCAGAGGCACGAGAGAGAGCAAATTCTCAATATTCGTCAAGTGATAGAAAAAGCTCGGGAGTTCAACAAGCTGGTGTATGCTTTATTGACTACGAAACGGCGTTCTCGATAATGTCAACTTGCGGATACTCTGGAGTTGTTTAGAAAAACTAGGAGTGCCAAAGCACCTGACTGCTCTGCTTAAGAACCT
Source organism: Acanthococcus lagerstroemiae (assembly GCA_031841125.1). Classification (NCBI taxonomy): domain Eukaryota; kingdom Metazoa; phylum Arthropoda; class Insecta; order Hemiptera; family Eriococcidae; genus Acanthococcus; species Acanthococcus lagerstroemiae. The sequence goes on along the minus strand of JAJSSI010000058.1, from coordinate 25,300 downwards.
ATATGAAGACAACTCTGCTCAAGTGAGAGTAGAAGGAAAACTCACGCTCAAAACTGCCAAAGGAGTACGACAGGGATGCCTACTCAGCCCCATCCTTTTCAACGCCTATGGAGAGTGGGTTATGAGAGAAGCCCTGGACGGATGGGAAGGAGGAGTATCACTAGGAGGGAAACGAATATCTGACCTCATATATGCAGACGGCATACCACTCTGCTAGCCACAACGATTGAAGAACTGTGAGAATGATTACTGAAGAGAGTAGAGACAGCTAGTGTCACGACGGGCTTGAGAATAAATAAGTCCAAAACTAAAATTATGATCGTCGACCGCACGAATCACAACCAACCAGGGATACGTGGATGGAATAGAAGTAGTGCAAGACTTCATATACTTGGACTCCATGGTGTCCAACAGAGGCGGCTCAGAAGGAGAAATAAGACGAGCGGCAATCGCAAAAACAGCAATAGGAAAGCCATGTCACAAACCACACAGCGCTGAGAATAATCAAGTACCTGATTTTTCCAATCTTTTTGTATGCAGCAGAGTGTTGGACAGTGAAAAACCCTGGCATACAGCGAATTGGAGGCTTTCGAGATGTATACTGCTATATGGCTTTCACACTTCGAGTTTGTTTACATCCATATTCTTCTCGCTTGGGGTGTTTCTTATCAACCAGATCAACCACTTGCAAACTGAAATCACAAATTAGGAATAATTGACAAGATATTTTTCTTTTCATCAGTTATATTTCTTTCACGATGAAGTATTGCTGCGTTAAAGGATGTTTTTCAAAATCATGGTAACCAGATATACATTTGTATTCGTTTCCCAAAATCAACACGAGTTTACAACTTGAGCTTCAAGATATAACACTACACAACATTAGAGAGGAGTAACATATACCTATAGTATCGCGCAGTTCGAATTAAAAAGTGTATTTACTCCTAATCTAACCGCTAATGAAATAATTGTAACTCTCAAAAGCGATTTATAATAAGCCTTTAGCTGGTTACTTGTGTACACACTTGCCTTTAACACGAAATAGTTATAAATGTCAGTGAGTGATATCTCTTGATCATTATCTTCAAATAAAATAACATCTGTACAGGGATCAAAAAGAAATAACTGAAATTTCATCAGCATGACCGGTCTTAACTAAGTTTGACAGACCAGCTACATAATTACTCAGTTGCACGACGTTAATCGCAAACCAAAACTCCCCACATGAGAAGTTCCTCGATAATTTTCAACAATTATCATCCAGTAAGAAAATGAAACGAAAAATTATTAAAACTGCTCAATGACTCAAACTAAAAATATCTTGCGCGCTACAACTGAAAACGAAAATTGATAAGAAACACCCCACATGAGATAACAAAATGGATGTAAACAAACTCCAAGTGTGAAAGCCCTATCTATAGATGACGTATGCTGAGAATCCCATGGACCAAGAAGAGGACGAAAGCGTCGATACGCGAAGAACTTGGCGTGAAAGACAGACCCAGCACAAGCATGAGGAGACGCATTCTGAATTACTTTGGTCACGTAATCAGAAGGGACAATCGGGAGAAACTGACTGTGCAGGGAAGAGTAGAAGGGATCAGGTCGCGCGGCAGGTCACCCATATGATACATAGATTTAATACGGAAAATCACTGGCAAGACGATGGAATCATGAACCAGGACAGCCGAGGACAGGGGCAACTGGAGGAGCCTGATCAACTAGGTTTCCTAATCACGATGCCCGAAACCGGGCGAACGAAGAAGAAGGTAGCGGATGGAACCGGGTGTCGGTCTTTGTCTCGACCATCATGAAGACGAAGATGCAGACAGAATGGTCAAGGCAGAGGACCGACGAATGAATCTCGACCCACCTTCAATACAACGACTCTGTACCATCCTAGAGCTGCTGCAGCTGCTGCGAACCCCCCGGCAGGATTCAACTCGCCGTCACCACCTTCCAGCGTTACCATACGTACCAAGACAAGGAGGTGAAGGGTAAAGAAAGGAAGCGCGTCTGTGGTGCATCCGAATTCCAGGTAATGTTATTGTGTGAGCGTTGCTTCGGTCCGTAGGTGTCCTATAGTGGCCCTATAGGACAGCACAAATCCTAGACGGAAAAGCGAAATGGGAGCCCGGGCAAACCTCAAGATATCCGCTGATGCGATACTCGAAAGGGTGTAGTTTCCGGGGCAAGGGCTGCGCTGTCTGGGGGGCCAATTTGTATGCGTGCACCGCCACATGCTCCACCAATGGAGGAGTCAGTTTACCAACATGTTACATGGTAACATAATAACAATATCGCACCTTCAACAATTCTACATCAACCGTTTTCCGCGATTAAAAATTTGTATATTGATAAGTAGAGGCAAATTAACTTTCTTACATGCAGGTCAGTAACAATGAATCCCAACAGAATTGGACTCAATAACGCGGCTAGACTGTAAAACGCGCTTCCAATGCCGGCTACTAAGCCAGCGTAACGTGGAGCCATGTCGACTGGTAAAATGCTAAACAAAAACAATATCTTGGTAAAAATCTAGCGGAAATAAATACATTATGATGCCTACATGTACATAGCAACTACCTACATGAACTATGCGAATCCATGCAGTACATATTTTTTAGTTTGTTTTGCTCTTCCATTTTTTACAACTTTAGTTAATTTAGTGTATGCTTGTAGCTTGTTGGTGTTTTTCCTTCTACTTTCCACCAGAATTACTCATCAAGACAAAGGTCATAGTTCGAAGTAATTTTGATAAATTTTACGCACGTACTTGTACGAGGTTTCGCCGTAAGAACTAACGAATCTGAAAACCGAGAAACAAATCATACTTCCGAGGAAGTTCGTCCATGACCCAACGACGATGAATAAAACACCACCGACTAAGTAACTACCGCAAGTGAACACTTTGTGTACCTATATACATCGTTATTAAAATTACGATAATTAATGATTTATCGCGTTGTTACAATTCAATGAAAATTAGCGTTTTAAATGAGTATGACTGTCTAGTAGCATTGTTTTAAATTACTCGCGTGAAATCTGGTTAATGGGCTCACTAAATGTTTAGTTACGGTGGGAAAATTTAAAAAAATAATAATAATGCTCCAGTGGTACTTGTGTCAGTTGATGAGACAGAGTGAGTTTGGTTTACCAAACCTTCATCAGTGAAGACACCTAAGTAGGTATAATGTGACGAAACGACAAGAAGGTATAGTCGCAGTAACTTATTCATCCACAGTTCGAGTTTGATCGCTGATCAATGCTTATGGGAGATGTGTTGATCTGCTGATATCAAGATTGCAAATAGAATAAGAATCTATAATTTTTTTCCTGAGGGGCTGTACTCAGTGTATAGCATAGTAGGTACCCTGCATAGTTATAAAATAAGTTCTACACGGCATGTGTTCTTTTTGTACCGACTGGAGTATGAACCGCAGCCAAGTTATTATACGAAGAAATCTAAATATAGATGCTAATTGTCTAACAATACCTGAGAAACCGTCAACAAGTTCTTCTTCCGAACGTAATCAAAGGTAACAGCAGCGATAGGTTGGGAAACAATGGTGCAAAAATTAGGGATACTGGACAATAAACCAATATCTTTGATGTCTACATCATGAAGACCTGTAATAGAATAAGAGAGTTCATGTATTATATAACAAAGGCTAAATATCATTAAGTGTTTCCTTTTTTCACTAAAAGTTGATTCAAACGACGGGCATAACTTCAGTGAAATCTCATAATTACGTATTACGTCTTATGGCACCGTCTAAATAAAACCCCGCGTTATATTATGTCACCTTCTCCTAAATAGAACCCCAAGTTATGTTACGTCACCTTCCCCTAAGTAAAATCAAAATATTTACCGGGAAGTTACCGAATTTTATTGAAGTGTCGTGCGCGTAATTGAAAGTTATTGGTACGTATATTTTATTATACCTATACCTAATTACATAAAATAGGACTGGTTAGCAGATAGACTCCAATTTGCTATTGCAAAATGTATCATCAGCAGTATAGTAAATCCATGGCTGACAAATGACAATCATTACACCAGCCGCACTATCGATATCGGAATAGGTACATAATGTATAAAGTTGTGCCTTAGTTTATGAACACTCAAGTTTACTACAATAATGAAATAGAGAATATGCTCGGTCGCACCTTTGATGTACAGTGGTAAGCAAAATACCACGAATGCGAAAGCCCAAGAATTGGCAAACTTGTGAATTGCGTAGGCCCAGACTACTTTTGATGTAAGTATGCTCTTCCAAGGATGTGCATGCGCTACCTTCAGGATGAAAAAATCATTCAAACATTAAAATTCTCAGTTGAAAATTATAGAAATACAACCTAAACTTCCCGATTGACAATTTGGAGAGCACTCACACAACATATCACGAACCACTACCGTTTTGAGACGTTTGGCCAATCACATTTTTTTGTGAGTGTTCAACATCTCATAATTTTAAGATAGTGTAAGTGGTCGCTCAGCATTAGTGTGATTACTGAGTGATGTTCACAAATGCGCACTCACAACTGGTCTCATTGTCAATCGGGTTCTGTGAAATCTTCCAACATGAAGTTCCATGAAACGCACAATTGATGCAAAAGTCGACACTTTTTTGTTGCTACTGAAAATTGGACACTTTCCCAACAGGAAAAATTTGTCAAATTTGAAGCACAAAGTCGATTGAAAAGTCGAGTCAGAGCCGATACTGTTGTCGACGTTGACGTTTTTGTCCTTTTTTGCTAGTCAAAAACTGATGAGAAAGTCGATATAGAATCCGCCCGGCCACTTTGACTTTTTTGCCGACTTCGGCTACTCAAAGTCAATGAGAAAGTCAGTACCGAATTGTGTGCAGGAAAACTTCTAGGTAACCATAAATTCTTTGTCAACGTCGGCTACTCAGATGCCGATGAAAAAGTCGATATTGATTTTCATACAGACTTTGATCTCATTATCGAGTTGGGTAATTTTCCTATTTCTGATTCGACTTGACGCTAATAAGTTTTCCATTACTTAATCAATATCAATAACCTGCAAATTTGTCTAGAAGAAATTTGATATCGGCTATCCGACAGTTTTTCTATACAAAATTCAATCTTAGATGTCTGTTGGATTGTCGATTCAAATTTTGATAACGACAAACGTGTCAACATGTCGATTCGACTATTATTATCTTATACCTATTTGTAATTAATTCTAACTGAGATACTTCCAGGCTAGTGTGTTGTCCAAGATGACTGAGCAAAAACAAAAGAAATTACTAAATTAAAATGTTCATTAAAATGTCGAGCTCAGTGTAGATATGGGCATTTCTTTCACTGATTGAGTCTAGGAGTAACGTGTCAATGTGGGTGTACAGTCTCTATGTGCACGCATTATATTTTATTTAGTGAATGCTATTCGCGTTTGGACGGTAAAGAATTGCCCTCTAGCGGCCTAATGAAATGCGACGTGCTGATTGGTGTATTTGGACGAAAAGATGATCAGCGACAAAAATTTTCTGCAAAAAACTAAAGTTGGGCTCATATCTAAAGGGAAACAATAAGGGCTAACACTTTAGTTCTCTTCAGTTTTCCATAAAAAACAATATTGAAGATGCTACAGCTCATTTTACTTGTACATGTTTTTGTCAAGTGTTTTTGTGGTAAAAATACCCTGATCATCTTTTCCTCCACGACACTAGCGCATCTGCAGGAGTGTTGTCCAAACGCTTACTGAAAGTTTTGTAATGTACCTGAAAAAGGATTGATTATAACTTAAAATTTTTTTATGTGAACTTTAATAACTTTTGAACATCAATGCTAAACTTCGGTTGCGGACTTCAGAACCTCGTGCTCTACAGTTTTCTCGCGCATCATCATGGCCCGCATGAACTAAATGTGACTGGAACAAGGAAGCAAGAAGTGCGGTTTAAAATTGCTCTAGAGGAGTAGAGAATTCCATGGAACAAGCTCTTCATGAATAGTCTGACATGTAGTTCACACGTATTGGCTCTCTTGGGCGCTTTATACTTCTATTTTCCACCTACCTACCTCAGTCTGTCATGCAGTCTGGCTTTTGTTGTGTCCCTGGTTATTCAATCGTTGAGTTTTTCCCAGGTGTCAGAATGGTGGAGATATGACAGATTTTAGTCCATGGGAAGAGGATACAAAGCTTGTAGTTCGTCCAGTACCGTATTATCACCGCAGTTCTGTCTAAATTACCTAGTAACCAATGAATAAAACTAGGATGCTCTCTGAATCGAGATGGCTGTGAAAACTGCCACCCTGGCTGATATCTTCCGTTAGTTGATCATACGTTCGTATACTATAATTAGAAAAAGTCGATTCCAAAAAGTGCTACCTAGTCCAAAACAACTGTTTCCCCAACATGAAACCAAACCGGGACTAATTCTTGGAAACGGGTCTCCGAATACGCAAGATCTTTGAACAGATGTACAGTGATATATTAGGTACCTACTTTTTATAACTCTGATATGGCCACATTTCCTCATTTGACCAACAGATGTCGCTAAAATCGCTTTTTTGATTACATGGAGCAGGGTTTGAAATTTGAAAGCCATCTCATACAACTTGGGCTTTCGGCTATTGCTTATAACCTTGAAAAATATAGCTACAACTATTGGCTTTCGGCTATCTCTGATTCGGCTCAGGCTTTCAACTTTTGGCTGAAGTCAGAAAAATTATCGGCTCTCCAGAATTTTTCTATCAATCAGTACAATACCTAAATCTGCTAAGTTGATCATTTTTTTGAACAAATTTGAGTTTGTTTTGGAGCCTTGCTAAGAAGCCAGAAGAATATGACTCATGCTTACAGCTTTTGGCTTTTACAGAATTGGCTGAAGCTATCAGCTTTCTGGCTATCGGCTGACTTTCAAACCCTAAAGTGGACTAAGTACTTTTTGATATTGAGCTCCACAACTGAAGCCCTTATTGTGAAAACAATTATAATCAGTTTTGAAATTTCGACTGCCGCCAAACAGCAAAACGTAATTGTTGCTGTTTTGCTAGATGAATGGCTGCGGGTGAATAAACAGACGTTGCCTAATTCTATATGCACGGCAGAGTTATATTCGAGTTGGCGACTTCAGGCCAACGCAACATGTTTTGTCGGATGCTGTTTTGACAACATAACACACAGCTACACAATTTCGGCGACATCCTCCTCAAACCAGCGCTTGTCGTTCGGGGAAAAGTTGTCCACGCATGTCTGTGATAGGTCTGCGACAAAGTTGGGAGGGAATGTAAATCCACCATTAGGAGTGTAAAATGGTTGCGAATGTAACGCTATCTGGCAAAAAAGTCGAAATTTCAAAAATGACTGTTGTTTTCACAATAAGGGTTTCAATTCATTTTAAATATTTTTAGGTGATGTTTGTGCATTTTTATTAAAATGTGTATCATTTTAGGAATCAGAAGGGTTTGATAAGTGTCTCTATCTACGTGATCAAAATTTTCAGCATTTTTCAATAGAAAATCCCTTGTATCACCGGGTATTCGAAATGGCGACGAGTCTGCACACTCCGACTAACATAGTTCAGTACAATAGGGCTCTTTTATAGTGATTTAGTGGTCGCTGGAATCACTTAAGATTCGTAGCATGACTATTTTTTCGGGGGGGGGGGGGGGGCAGTTTCAGACAAAATTGTAAAATTCGCACTCAAAAAGGAAAAAAATCTTGGTCTTTCTGCTGGGGAACTGTCGCCTTAGGAGGCAGTGCTGTCATTCACTCATCACACTCCCCAACACTGCGAGTCAGAATTACTTAATTCATGATAGAACCAATTAACAAAAGGGCTCGTACATAAATCTACCGCAATTTTGGCACATAGCTGCTCCTCATCCTACTATACTTAACCAAGTAGTGTCAGTAAAGTCAAAAATTAAAAATACAATATTCAACTTCTATATTACTTTTTCGGGTTCCATATTTTTGATCGTCTCTCTTAAATATGATTTTTCAGCTTCAGTTATCGATTTATCTGTGCTCGGATCATTGCTCACTATATTAATCCAAAACAAATACCAAACGAGGGCTATTCCACCTGTAAAGACAATGAAAGTTAATTTATACACTGATACTTTGAGAAAAAATTAAACATTTTAGAATAAGCGAATACAGTAAATTAGTAAGAGATCCTTTCCTAAAGCCTTTCGCAAGGAATCCATGTTATCTTCTAAGTTCTGAACAAATTTTTATCTGTTACAGTATAACTGCTCAGGAAGAAAAGTCAGATTTGGGTAAACAGATTACAGTTCAGCAGGTGGATTATAAGGTTCACACCTTGGCATTAAGTTCTCATACAGGGTGTTTCAGAATAAGTGATTCATTTTCAACTAAATAAGGAAGCAGGTTATTCTGATTGCGTGTTAATATGTTTGCCTATGTTTACGTTTCAAGAAGCATTAGAGTAAATAAAAGTATCTTTATTTTTATTCTTATTTCATTTTTTATTAATAGAATATAGGTATCTCTTTCTATAATAATAGAAAATGTGGCAGAGCGGTGAAACTGTTTGGTACTAAGAGACGATGATCTATCCCCGTTGCATTATTAATAGTCATAACTGTCTTCTACTATCAACAAGTAGTTCCGTTATTCAATCTATTTTGAATCACTGAAATATTAATCAAATTAGTACATGAATAGTTTAAAGTAGTTTTTGAACAGTTGGAGAGACCAAGGATACATTAGCCCCTAAGACACCACACCCCCAGCTCCGAAAACTACCCTTTCGAGTATCGCATCAGCGACCGGCGAGACGTTTTGAGGCCGGCCCGAGCCCCCATTTTGCCGTGTAAGGGCCACCGTGAGGTTTCCTACTGACCAAGATTCGCACTCCCCGAGCACTAGTCTGGAATTCAGGTCCCCCATAGCCGGAAGCACTTCCTCTTCACTCACCCCTCATGTCCTCGTATTGGTACACGTGGCGACGCAGGCAGGCGGTGACGGCTGGGGAGCCCTGCCGGAAGGTCCGCAGCAGCTGCAGTAGCTCTTCTAGGAGGGTACAGAGTTGTCCTGTTTGACGGTGTGGGCCGAGCTTGGTTCGTCTTGGCCCTCTGCCTCGACCACTTCGTCTGCATCTTCCTCTTCATGATGGCTGAGACAAAGGCCGACACCTGGTTTCAACTGCTTGTCGTTCGCTATACACTCCGCAGTGCACTTGCTGCGCTCCATATTTTTTAGCGCCCTCATTTTTTGGACGCTACATTCGCTTTCGCTGGACAGTGACATTCTCATGTCGATGCAGTTCGCGAAGCAGACATGAAGGTGCTTTCCTGTGGTCGCAGACTTGTCTGCAAGATAATGCACTTGCAGAGCTTAGTGCTCGCAGGCTGGTACGAGGAACGTAATGCTCGCATGGGAATACAGGCTGATACAAGGAGTGTGGTACTCGCAGGCGAATTAAGTGTTGAGTCAGTCAGTCAGCCCATCCAGTCAGTCCAGTCAGTCAGTAGTTTTATTATTATTATTATTATTATTATATGTAACGCTATTATTGTCACGCATCAAAGTAACGCTTTTTTCCGTTGTGTGCCAAAATAAAGACATAAAAATGTCAAAATGATTTCCATGGAAATGATAATTCCTTTTCGTTACTCCTTTTCGTTCCTCCTTAAATGTAACGTTTTTCCCGTTTGTGTTATACCCATGGCCTGAATGTGCCAAAGTGAAGACATGAAAATGTCAATAAGTTCTTAAAATATTTATTGCACTAAAAGCTTCTAATTTTGAAGGTGGGGCTTCAGAAACATGTTCTTTATCGTCATCGCAGTTATCATTCCTTTCTTCCATACTTGTAAGCTCTGTCACTAACTCACTTTATAAACTTATTTTTATGTCATAATCTGCGCTTCAGATTTGCGATAAAACATGTTATTCGAGCCAATATTATTCTCAAAGATTATCAGCGGGAATTAGCTGTAGTGCACGATATCAGCAGAAAGTGTATAAGCGTAGTACCTCTACCTCTTCTAATAATTACGTTTCACTGTAAACAGGTTATTTTCAATACATTCTCCCCGATGTAACTTTCTTCTGACTCAAATTGTCGATCCCCTGACGCCCCTCTGATAATACCAGTCAGTAATTCACGTGAAAGGGCCCATGTAAAAAAATTATGTACAACTTTTTTGCGTTTCCGAGAGAAATTTTTTCTACATAAATAGTTTTGGTAGTGGTTCAAAGACCGGGTCGAAGGAAAAAGTGCGGTACACACGAGATAGGGCTATAAAGAAGTTGTGCTTATTTTCAATAAATAATTTAGTTGTATTTCTCTATGCTGGAGGATAGGCGAACATATTTACATGTACTTGGAATAAGTCATCTACTTTTTCAGTCAAAGGAGAATATCATTCGCTTGTGAGATACCTTGCAAAGAAAAACTTAGGTCTCGGCTCGAGAATGTAGTCTGGAAATAATTTTCGAAAAACCGGGTACAATCTAGTAAAATGGTTGGTTAGATAAACATATTCCACTGTTGCTACGAGAAACCCCAAGAGGCACCTCAAAGCTATAATCTACCTCTCACGAACACGTACCTGAAACATAAAATATCGCTTCCCAGCCGAAAATCTTGGCGATATAACCGGAAATCGGATAATTGATAGCTGTGCCGCAATACACGCCGGCATGCGAAAATACTATCAATCGAGCTCTTTCCTCTGGAGGAGCCCAATGTGCGTAAAGTTCAGCGCTGCTAGCCATCGAGAACGCCTGCACCAGAAGACGCATATTTATAGCTACACCGGTAGTACAGACCGCGGTCGCCATCTCATTTTCTATTTTGAAAGATTGTCGTTTTAACTGTTCGTTTGATAAACGGATAGGCAAAAAGTGTTCATAAAAAAGAAATGACCGACCGAGACCGCACCTGTCATAGATGGCCATAAGTACATAATGAGAGGCGTTTAGGATACTTCACTCGTTGCCTGCAAAAAATATCATGCTCCTCTAACAATGTGGTGGGCCGCTAAATAGTCAAAACATTTTATGTACACTACTAATAACTTATCACGCTATCATATTAACATCCAATGTCGGTAGGTCATAACTTGTAGTAATGATAGATCGAGTCGTGAATTTTTTAACATTTTCAGACGCATACTGGTACTAAATTACGTAATAAACGTGTGCGAGGTGAGAGTCATAGACTTTTAAGACGAGTGCAGGTTCAATCCTACAGTCAGCCAGGGTCGAATTCAGTGAAGGGGAGTACGACCTCAAAGTGGAAAACCCGACAAACGGACGATCAAATTGTTGACCTACGAATAATGGAGCTGATTGATGTGAAATTTTTAACGAATCGCATACTTTATCAAACATTTATAACCGTAATAGGCCAGGTATACCTTAAACTTACAGGGTTACCAACTGTTTGCGTTTCCGCAAATATGTTTGCTTTTCTCATTTGGCACATATTTGGACGCTATTCAACAAGAGGGAACCAACTAACATTTGTAAACAACATGAGTAAGTAGTATCGCCGGAGAGAGCGTAAAAAAGTAGAATTTTTCAAAATTGCCCCCCCCCCCGATTCAAAAAGGGGTACTCACGTTGAAAAAAGCTTATCAGTAAACGTCGTGTCGTATAGTTTCTACACGGCTCTTGAACTTCGAATCACGTGTTCTCAAAAAGCGGATTTTGCTAGTTGGTTCCTTTTTGCTGAATAGCGTCCATTTTTGCTGTTTGTTCGCGTTTACAAAGGATTCACAATTATATGTGGATTTCCATCGGTCTAGTATTTTTTTACTTAAATTGCCGAAAGTTTATTCAAAGTTGATCATAAATTTTAACAATATTATTCGATTCCTCAGTTATAAGAGCTCCCAAGCGACAAAATCTGTTTTTTGAGAAAACGTAATATTAAAAAATCCCATGAATAATGCCGGTTTACGGACATAGCGATTACTGATGAGATTTTTTCAACGTGGATACACATTTTTGTATCGGGGGCCCGTAATTTAAAAAAAAAACTACTTTTTACGCTCTTTCCAACGATACTAACAACTCATTTTGTCAACAAATGTCGCTTGGGAGCTTTTCGTTTAACAGCGTCCATTTATTCTAACTTTTTCCTATTTTTTTTTTTTGTTAAGTGTTTTGCAACACTGCCTATCTGCAGTGCTCTCGAATCTCCAGCATAATATGTAGCCTAATAGCAAGTCCATTTATTTTAACTTTTTTTTCTATTTTTTTAAGGGAAAACTTTAATTGCACTTTATAATCGATTGTACACACGATAGAGTAATAGCGATAAATGAGCAAGCCATGACGATAAGAAAGATCATGATTCACGTTGTATTCTGCACGATAATAGGAAGGGTGGGCGCGATGACAAATACATGAAATTCACGTTTCATACTTCACTTTAATAGAATGTAGAATAACTGTTATTTTTACGTACGTTCATCTTCTACCCCCGAACCGATCACAAAAAAGCTTCTAGCCGCTTACAAAAAGGAAGATTGGCGGACGTTTGATGACTGCAAATGTTGCGACATTTACAAAATTTGCATCACAGAGAGTGAGTCCACATGTACCTGTCCTTCTTACTTGAAACGATTGCAGTGCAAACATGTGATTGGCATGAAAATTCGTCTGAAACTTCTTACCGTCCCCGCAGAAGCGAAATCTGTACCTTTAGGTCAGAAAAGAAAAAGAGGGCGACCGACAAGGGCACAAAAAGCATTAATTCTTCAATGATTTTTTTTTTTTTTTTTTTTTTGTAATTTACCGGTATGTGATAATATTGCTCAGTACTTATTTCTCGACGCGCGCTGTTCATCGCTACTGCCATTTTCATGTATTTTTTTATTTCCTGTAACTATTTTCGTATCGTGCATTTCACTATCTTTCAGTGCATTATAATTTTCATCGAAGTTCTTATTTTTCCATCGTTCGATTTATTTTACCTATCGTGCTGACTCTCTTTTTTATCTGACGATTAAATATCACACCCTTTTTTTAATAATGTTTTGCAACATTGCCTCTTTGCGGTGCTCTCGAGTCTCCAGTGTAACACCCAATGCGCAAAATCCCACAAGTTACCCGGGTAACTGAAGAGGAACAAGAAAAATCTGAGGGTAACCGAGGGTAATAAACTGGTAACTTTTCCGCCGCGGGTAGCGAGAGGGTAACTAATTGTATAGTATCCCACCAGTTACCCGGGTCACTAAAGGGGAACAAGGGTAACTACAGGGGGACAGGGGTTATTCAAGGGTAACAAATGGGTAACTTTTCCGTGGGTAACTGGGTAACTAGAGGGTAACTGATTGCGTATTGAGCAGTAGACCAATAATGTTCTTGATGCTAACAAAATTGAGACACAGATCAATGCGAAAAGCTATTTTGAAAATGTTCCCAAAGAAGAAATAAAGTTCAATAATAACTTACAAAAAAAAAAAAAGTATGTGACCTGGAATCATGAAATGTGCCTCTGGTGTCAGAAAATCATTTTTCTCTTTCTTAACAATTCTTATAGAAAAAATCACGCTCTTTCGAATGAAATAAATCGCAGCTTCCTATCTTCATCAGTTTTTCCGCACAAAGTGCATTTACAAATTACGTCAAAAGTTTAAAAACATCTGTTTATATGGGGGTATGTGAAACGGCCTACAGGAATGACAGCAGAAAACAAGAATTCGAAACGCGGTTGTCATAGCAACACGTAAACGCACCACCAAAAAATGCACACGCTATGTACATGTGCGCACCACTACCAGCATCTCATCTTTACACTCGTTCATCTCAAAAACTTGTTTTCGTACAAGAGGCACATTTCATGATTCCAGGTCACATACATATCAAGTTATTATGACAATTTTGCGTTCCCATTAAAAAATTCGCGTGTTTTTTTTTTTTTTTAGAGACGTTTATGTTTTTAACAAAATCAGTTGGTAACCCTACTTTAACTACAATTTCAACTTTTTATTCAACATAATTTTGAACATGTCGTTGGTTTAATGTGAAAAGGTGCTATCTGAAATTTTTTCCACTAGTGCGATATTATTTCCGAATCAACCGCATTAGAAGAAGAATCGGATGAAAATAAGGAATTCAAATTTAAAGTAATTTCCATACCAAGGTAAGGAACCGAATTAGAAGTAATCATTGAAAAAGAATACAGTAATTGTTACACTCGGGTCCATTTTGTTTCATAATTTTATCGGGGAGTATTATCGCTGACGAATATTCGGTGTTTTCCCTATTGAGTCCCAATGTGAGGTACACGCCTCCTTTTCTATAGTCTTATTGAGTCCCAAATTTTCTACTCCCGATTGAGTCCGACGAAAATAATCTTCGCACCAGAACCCGAACCGGAATAGTTCAATTGAGTCCCAGGTTGTCGTTTCCATTTAGGCCAATCGTGGTGGCGTCACATTCAGGCGCTTGGATTGTTGAAAGCGTACACAGCTTCTACGCCTACTGAGGATACTAAATTCCTCCGTCATCTCTTCGGTATACCTTTTCGAAGCCCCGAACTGGTTCCTGAATACTCCGTGGATGTAATAATGGCTGTCGCTCCATCATCCCCGCAGTACACATCTCTCTTAGACTATTTGACGAACACTTACATGAGTGAAGAAGCAAAATTTCCTCCCTCTGTATGGACTGATATGACGAACAACGCAACTGCAACTACGAATGCTTGTGAAGGTTTTCATTCTAAATTCAATTCATTATAAGTCGCATCCCTACATATTCATTATCCTAGAAAATTTACGACGATATCAAGTAGATACGAAGTTGATTTTGAAGACAGCTCTTCGTAGGCCGCGGATACTTTCGGCAAAGTTACGTAAAAAGTGTCAATTCATAGACGAAAAAATATCTGACTTCCAGAATGGCCGAATTTCGATAGAATACTACGTAAATGTTTTATCGTACCGAAATCCGCCGGTGTGCAACAAAGCCTATAAGCGCATTTTTTACATTTTGTAACATTTAAGTAAGTAAGCTAATTCACTTTCTTCGATATTACGAAATACAACCAAACATTTTTTTGAGGTGTAATCCAGTCCGCCGCCTCGTGGTGCACCCTGGTTAACACAAAATGGACTGGGACTCAATCGGGACACAGCTTCGGACTTAATCAGGAGACACACATTGGGACTCAATCGGATTATACGTTCTATGCATAAACTAAATTTCCACTCTCTTTGGGACTCAATCGGGCGATCACCGAATATTCAACAGAGCCATTATTTAAATTTCGAAACATCATAAACGAAAACCGAATAAATACTCTCGCTGGTTTCTCTTTTACAATATAGGTAACTTGAATCTTCCATTACATATTACATGCACTATCACGAGTAAATCTGTCGCGAATTTGCCAGTGATAGAAAGTTTTTAAATTCTGCAACGACGATTCGAATTACTCGACTCGCCGGGAATCCTCATTTATAAGTCTTAAGCGCGTTATTCGTAAATTCGTACCTCAAATACTCCTTCCAACATACGAGCTAGAATAAAAACGTAGTAATTCCATCGGAAAAACAGCGGTGATAGGACGGTGAGAAAAGCAGTCAGCAATATACCGAGGCCAAATATGGTAGCGCCGCCAAATTTCAACGCCAATATTCCACCCAAAGGAGCGAAGAAGTAGCCGTACGAAAATGAACTCAGAATGAAACCTTTTTCCTTTGAGCTCCATTCGAATTCGGCTTTCTAAAAAGAAAACAATTAATGCCACACATTAATTTAGATGTACAAAAATACTATAGACATAAAACCTTCCCAAAATAAACCTTTCCCAAAAATATATTCAAATTATAAGTATAACATTTGAAGTACTAGTTGTAGATATTAATTTTTTTGTTTTTTAGGTTTTTGATTTATGATTGATCTTTCTGATTCACACTATGCTTTGCATAAAAATTCTTTCTAGTTTACCTGTAGGTAGGATGTCTGAATCTTTGACGGCAACTTTTGTGAATTTATTACCAAAATCTATTTTCATTTCATCCACCTTTTTTAGAATTTCCATTAATTTTGAAACCGGCAGTAAATTGAATGATTTTGTTGTCACAGATATATCCGAACCAGAATCATATTTAACTGGCTTAATTTGAGATTTTTCATTTTTTATTTTTTAAATAATCTATTATTTTTTTATTTCAATTGATAATTCTCTTCTTCCAAATGTTTGCTATGTTCAGAAGATTTCTTAAATCATTTGATAAATTTTGATACAGTATTGCTCTAATAAGAATATACAGTTTGACCATTAATTGCGACGAAAAAATATAGAAACTCCTGTTTTGTGATTGGTTGAAAAAGAGCCATACCGAAGGACAAAAAAATCGAGGGACAATTTTCAATGTGCAACACTGACTCTCAGCTGTGAAGACGCAATTTCCACGTTACCAACTCATTCATTCATTTGTCTATCTAGAGTAGTATTATTTTGTCAGTCTGTTCTAATATACGGCTTGAAAATTTAGGGGAAAAAAAAATAATAAAAATAATAATGAAAATTGTTTGAGGGACAGCCATTCTGACGGACATTTTAGCATATTTAATCCAATATTGACCCTTTGAAAGTGGATGAAATGTTCTTCTGAAACCTTGAAAAAGTAAAATTCAGTCATATCTATTTATCTATGAACAAAAAAAAACAACAAAAAAAACAAATCCCCGTATCAGTAATAACATGTGAGATAACTGCTGCTGGGGACTGAGATATCAACATTCTTGAAGAATAATCCATTATAATCTCAATTTTATGACATAAAGATTTTTTTTAGCAAGTCATCATTTTTTGTCTAGTCATGAACTTTTAAATTTCTTGTCACAAGACCAGCGTCCCTTCAGGACTAAAATCTATTGTAGATAGATGCTTGTTTCGTGCAAGCGTGCATTAAATTTTTATGAATTGTCTAAAGTCTGGTCCAGTTAAGAAACATAATTTTTTCACGGCGCTGATAACGTGTTCTTGAACTCGTCTTTCCCTTCCAACTTCAAAATACCCATATATCGATATGTATTGCGGGTAGCCAGTTACATTATGTTTCTTAACTGGACCAGACTTTATATTTGTACAACTTTTTCAGCCTTTTTAGATGGATGGTTTCCTTCTGGCGAGGTCATGGATTGACTCTCCATTCTCTTCATCCTTCACACTATAGTTCTTTTTTTATATACTGATTTATACCCGCTCCATTCTTATACAGTTTTAAAACATAACTGACCCATCTTTTCACGTTGTCTTTTTTAGACTCTATAATAATTTTCCTTTATCATCCGTTAAACTATTTGTTCGCTTTCTTTTTGCTCCGAAATAATATCTTTTTACTTTATTATGTGCCTAATCGGTTTTCTTGCTTTTATTTGCTCCTCAGTTTCCTCACAATTCTGATTCATCCATTTTTCTTTCGCCTTCTTACATTTTCTCTTTATTTGAGTTCTTAAATCCTTGTGCATAAGTATTTACTTTGAGTACCTACCTAATTTCTTCCTTGCTGCCAGATTTTTTGCTTTCTTTAGTGTTATCCACTCCCTTTCAATATCATTTCCTTTCTATGATTTACAAAGTTCTTTCTTTCTTTTTTTTTATATTCTTCTCTTTTCTTTACCTCTTTCAATAACTCGAAATTCCATTTTGGGTTTACTTTCTTCTTATTTATCTTTCTTTTAAATGTGACTCTGCATTTCATTACTACTAAATTGTGATCACTATCTACATCCGCTCCTAATGTCCTTTACAATCCAGTATTTGATTTTTATAACTTCATCTCGTCATAGTATAATCCATTTGATATCTTCTTTCATCTCCTGGGCTTTATTTCCATTTCCATGTGTATTTTTTTCTCGCATGATTTTTAAACAGAATGTTTTCAATAACTAATTTATACTCTTCACAAAAATCCATGAACTTCGACCCCCTTTCATTTCGCTCTCCTAACCCATGCTCCCCGCATACCCCTTCTTCCTTTCTTCTCCTCCTACTGTGCCATTCCAATCTCCCATTATAATTATTAAATTTCCTTTTCCTTTTACCTTGCTTACTACAGCATCGATTTCTTCATAAATTTTTTCAACTTTCTTCTTACTATAACTTCCTGTTGGCATACAAACTTGCATACTATCATTAAAAATATTGGTTTGGCAGAAATTCTTACCATTAATGTTTTCTCACTATGTTGGGTATAACTTTGCACTCTATACCTACCCTAACTTTTATTCATAATAATACCCCTGCGCTTGCTTGTCCTCTTTTCGCTGTTGTATTAATTATTCTATGCTCCCTTGTCCAAAAATCATTTTCTTCTAGCCATCTCACTTCACTAATTCCAAATGTATCTAATATTTACATCTCTTTCTTTAAGTTCTCTAATTTGCCTACCTCATTCAGCTATTCTCACTCCTGATAGGTTCTCACTAGGTAATTTCAGATTGTTATTTACTTTGTGAGTTGCCATCATAATTGTTGTGGTGGAGACGCATTTTCAGGGGAAAATACTGACGTAGATCCCCTTGCTTTAATCGGGGTTTATCTGTCGGAGTTTTCCTTTTCCTATGTGCTTTTAGTTTTTTCTTTAGGCCCCTCACCACGCCAATATGAAACACACAGATGAGGATTGGTTTTGTAACGAAAAAATTTAAGGTGGAAATTTGCAGGCCATATGGCTAGGAGAGGAGGAGGGGGGCGATGGGAGGAAAAAGTGCAAGATCAGCTATACCGTATGACAAGGTTAGGCCAAAGGGAAGGTCAGTGACACGATAGCGGGACGAAATTAAAAAAGATGTGGGGCCGTTATGGAAAAGATTACTTAACACAAGATAGGAGCGGATGCAAAATGAGCGGAGAGGCATCTGTCCAAGAATGGGCCGAAACTTACAGGAATACTGAGGGAGAAATACCTTCAAGAAGCTGCGTCTTAACGTAAGAAAATATTACTACTACCTATATTTAATTATGCTGTTAAAAAAAAAAAAAAAAAAAAAGGACAGAGTGGTAATATTTATTTTATCTTCCTCCATTAAGGTATTTTTAGGCAATGAAGTCTGAAAAATTCTTGGATAAATCCCACGGCTAAATTTTAGACCTCGTGGGGCACTGGTAGATAAATGGTATCAAAACAAATTAAAAATTTAGTGACGGTTCTTTTAAAACTTCAGGGGGCGCCCGGTTCGAAATTTGAAAATTTCAGAATACGGGACCCCCAATGTGGTCAAGACGAATTACCTGCTTTCCTTTACTGGAAGTTCATCCTTTTTCATCCGTGTGAGACAGCCTGTATGGGCCTAATCTTAAAACCCATCGGGTGTACTGCCATTTCATTTTCTTGAATTCTAGGATTCTCGTTATTAATCATGTAACTACATGTAGGTTTTATTTTACATATTAATTTAATTATAACTGGGGAAATGAGTACGCACTCACGATACATCAACATGTCCCGATCTCACCTCCCCTCCTCCCATCCACACCAAAAAAAGAGAACTCTACCAACAAAGTTACGCCCTAGGCACACATTACACAAGCATGGAAATGAAACTAGTTTACTTACTTTCACGTACGTGTGGTTGCCCTCGGTGACATTTTTACTGGATGTCATTTCGACGATCGCCAAACTCAAATTAGTACGTAAGTAGAACATGACCACGAAGCCGAAAAACGCGTTCGTGGCCACAATATATCGTTTCGGAAAATACGCGAACATTTTTCCAGCTGAGGAAGCGCGCGAAAACCGAAATTTGAGGAGAGGCAAATGCGAGAGCCGAGAAATTGAGACCTGGTCGCGAATTGACGACTATGACGGTGTTGTATATCTACACTCGTGACAATGTGATGATCATTTTAATGTTTCGTCGCTATCTTTTAATCTCAGCAAGTGAGATCGTAAAAACAATCGTACGATAGACTACAACTGCGGCGATCACTATAGAGAACTCGTCGGTGCATATGTATGTCGCAAATCGCACACTCTGTATACAATTTGCATTGAAAGGCGTTTACATTTTGCAGATCATCGGCGAAGACGAGGACGAGTTCGGTACGGAGAGTGGTACTGCCGACGACGACCTGTTGTAACCAATTTTCTCATTTATGCCAACTTCTATGCCATAATAATAGATCACTGTAGATACTAGAAGCGAACTAATGATCCCGAGCATCTAATACGCCGGCTCGCTACTCGAGTGCCAAAAGTAACTGGTCCTCGAAGATGCCAAGGCGAGTACGAAAATTTGCACGCACGGAAGTGACATTGATATTAGCCGATGTGTTTTCCATCAATCTCAACTCGATATAGTTTTCACCTTCTCACCAATAAATGGCGCCTTCATCGTTTTTCACGACCCTGCTCGCTTGCTTCGTGGGACGGTTATGGCATGATATTTGGTCACGCTCATCGCACGTGATTCGAAATTAATTATAAATTTGACCAAGAGCGTGAAATTATCCAACAGAGCGAAATTGTTTCGTACCTACTTATACTACTTACTGGTTTTAGGATTGCAGTCGGAGAGGGAACCTCTGCCAGGTACCGGGAGATGCGAACTTCGAACATAGGAATTAATAACAAGCTTGACTGGAATTTATGGAACGATGTTAAGAGAATAAAGAAAGAATGAACCCCGAATAAAAATACCATCATTAAATCTTTCAAATTAAATTCATAAGTTCTACCTAATATCGTTTTCACGTCATATCATGCTGTCTGTTCACTTTTCTGACATTTGCGACGTTTGTTTTTCAACAGTTTGTCAAAAAACTACCCTAATTGGCAGAGATAAGGTTACCAACTGCATGTTTGCTTTTCTCATGTAGTGTGGCATTTGCTGTTTGCTCGCATTTACAAAAGATTCTCCCCTGTGGGAATTTTTCACTGAGCAGTTGGGAAAATCTACCATTTCAGTCAGGAGCAGTTAGGAAAATCCAGCAAGTCGAAAGATTTTATTCTGGCTTTGATACTTGGGAATTCAGTTGAGTGAGTTGGGACTTTCACAATTTTTGCCCCCCCCCCCCCTTTACGGGAAAAACTCTTCGGTACTTCCCTGTGATCTGTGATCAATGTCAACGATATTGTTCAGTTCCTCTCAGTTATTTTATTTTTATGTTTTGTAACACTGTCTCGACTTGCGATGATCTCGATTCTCCAGTGTAATAGCAAACCAGAAATAATATTCTTGATGCTAACAAAATCGATAGACATAGATCGATGCAAAGCTATTCTGAAAATATTCTTACAGGAGAAATAAATGTTCAGTTGGTAATTTAACACTAAAATACGCGCTCTACAGAGAAAATATAGAATGTCCTCATTTTGTGATCATGGTTATCAGCCAATATGTTTTTGAAATTATTAAGAAAAAGAGTGTTATTAGTTATCTTTGTGAATTATACAAGTAGAAATATTGATAGTTACTTTTATGTAATTTTTCCTCGTATTCTGTTTTCCTCTTGCAAAATTTACCAGTTTTTGAGCGTATATATTCGATGGGGTTGCGCAAGAAGGGCCAACCTGAAACTTTCAATTTGTAAGTTCCAGCAGTTTTTCGCATCTGCAGTATCAAGCAGTAAGTGCCAGTGAACTACGGATAAACTACGTGATTCAGTTTGGCCCCAGCAGATTGGCCCTTACTACCTGATTACTGTAGATGCGAAAAATCACTTCAACTCGTAGATAGAAAAATCAGATTGGCCCTTCTTGCGCAACACCATCGATATAATTAAGCAATAATATTATTGACTTTTTTAAAGCATTTTTCGTTTTCTAGGTTTTTGTTTCGTTTTTGTTATTTTCTTTAAGCGCTGTAATCGTCACAAGATTCTTTCAAATTTTTCACTTTCGCTCACAAAAATTAAATAAATAATAATAAATAAATTTAATAAAAGTAAAAATAATTTTCATTTCATTTTTCAGCATTTTTGTAAAAACCTTTAATTTTTAACCAAATTAACAAACTTATGTACATTTCCTGATTCAGCTCTAGAAAATCTCCATTTTGATACCTATCTTATAGAAATATGATACAGCAGACTTCATTTTTTTTTTTTTTTTTAAGAAGCTAAATATATTATGCAGAATTTGCCTTGTCTGATCCATAATGAAAGAATTAATACATAAGTAGGGCGCAAACCTGTTTACACTTCCCCCAACCCCTCCTTTCCAGATGCCTAATCAGTTACCCATGTTCCCATTTAGTTACCCTCTAGTTACTCGCGGCGGAAAAGTTACCAATTTGTTAATTTCGGTTACCCTCAGATTACCCTTGTTTCCCTTTAGTTATACCCGGGTAACGGGTGGGATTTTGCGCATCGGGTTGCAGGAGCAGTGCCCAGTTATTTGGATCTTTTAGTTTTCGGAAGTTTTATTAATGATGGGTTGATGACACTCACAAGTCGTGAGGCGTGCCACTTATAGCCTACGACTGAGTGCATTTGCCAGTCTTTTTCTTTTCTGTGACTCTTTTAACTAAAGCAGGTAAGCAATCGACGAAGAAGGAATAAATCTTGAACTCAAGGCCGCACTCAGGATTGAAGTCGAGAGGGTTTTGCGATTTAGATAAATTTTTTTCTTGGTGGAGAAGGGGCTGCGAATGCCCTAAATTTATCCAATTGCCCACAGGTATGTGAAGACAAGTTGGCTGACAGCCCCTCTCGTCGGTATGGCCCTTCTTGAACTTAATGCAGAAAATAATATAATAAATTCATCATTTAATTACTAATTGAATAAGTAATTGTGTAGTATCTACCTGGTTCCGTTTTTAATTTTGCCGGGTGTTTTGGTATTAAGCACCTTCTTCCCTTCTGTGAATGGCCTCATAAACACGTTGAATTTGTTGCAAAACATGTTTTAAATAAATGATATGAGGATCCTAGAATAAAAAACTCACGTTTGCCATGTCACTTCAAGGGCGCAAATAGGCAAAATACTGTACACGGGTGCAGGAATATCTTTGCTGCGCCTGTGAATGTGTGATATGTATAACTCCACGTTCACAGGCGCAGCAAAGATATTCCTGCACTCGTGTACAGTATTTGGCCTATTTGCGGCCTTGAAGTGAAATGGCAAACGTGAGTTTTGATTCTGAGCTCCTCATATTCAAATTACAAAAAATTACAGAATAACTGATCAAAAGGCTGAAAAACTTTCACTCTTGTCATTGGATTAATGCACCTGATAACCATGATCACGTAATGAGGTTTTCAAAACATGCTACAACTAGCGCTCCAAGTGGAGTGTTAAATTCTCAATTACTGAAGAAAGAAAAAATTATAAAGTTACCCATCATGAAGATTTTGCGTTTTCATTATGAACTTTGCGTTTTTCAGAGCAGAAATTTGCGTTTCTGACAAAATTAGTTGATAAGCCTACAAAGAAACAAATTTCTGCGGGCGGCTCCGAATTGAGTCCCATGTTTCTATTTTCCCCCAAGTATAAGTACGTAAGTGTCGGAGATTAAAAAAAATTATCGGATTGACTCCTGTACTGGCGGTAGATGTAATTTAACAAAATTACCGAATTGAGTCTCATAATAGCGGCGATTGAAGTTGATTTGGAATGGGGAAAATGAATCTTAAGAAATAACTTACGTCTAAAGCGGAAAAGGGCAGTTTTTAAAACTTTTTTTTGATCTATCATTCCTACACCCTGCTGACGTTGAAGATTGTTTCGTGGAAGACCTTATGCCACTGCTTCTAGACGATCAAAATGTGCAGAAATTTACCGCCTAGATACTTACTGGAGAATTACATAACTTCTGAAAGCCAGTTCCTTCCAACTATGTGGGCCGAATACTCATCAGCCATCACTCGCACAACAAATGCATGTCAATCTTTCCATGCACATCTGAACTGTTCTTTTTATGCGGCTTACCCAGAGATGGCCGTTGCTCTTGAAGAGCAAGTTGTTTACTTGCTCTTGTTCATTATTTGGTGAACTTAGTTCTGAACTAGTTCATCTCCCCCAAAAAAGAACAAGAATAAGAACTAGTTCACAATTTTTGGATGACCTGATCAACTTGTTCATTCTTTGTTCATCTATTTTTTCGTAATTTTCTTTTTTGGGCTTTTTCTTGTATATTTCCACTTTCCAGACTTCAGTTTCAACTTTCATAATGGTTTCAGAGTTACAATTACAAATTATAACATTACCGAATTTTTATTTAATGTTCAAATTTTAATCAACAATCTCATAGGATTTCAATAAGGATTAAAAAAAATTGTTTAAGCAACAGCCTAGTTCTCAGATGTAGGCTATTATCCCCCCCCCCCCAAAAAAAAAAATAAATTTTGCTCGCAATTTGTTTGTACAAAAATCCTATTTTTAAATGAGCAAGACCAAGAGCAAAGGTTCTTTTTAATGAACAAACGATGAACTAGATCAGTTGGAAGACCAAGTGACACTTGATACATAGGGGAATGGCAATTTGGCTTTGTTTACATATTTTGCCCCCCCCCAGTTTGATAAAATTGATAAAAATGACTGAATAATTTTGCCCCCTTTTGAAGCTAAACTGAGATTTTGACAATCGATGGTGAAAAGTTGACTATTATTACTAAATTTAATTAGAAATAATGTAAATCCGAAGTACATAATTCAAAATGTTGAACTACTCACTAGTATAGTCAATTTTCAAATTGTAATAATTCGCGAGGAAATGTTCGAAATTATACGGAAGTTGCTTTATAAAAATGTAAATACCATTTCCTACAAATTTCATTCTTATTATTTTTCAAGTAATTCCCCTTATTTTTGAGAAATTTTGACATAAATGGAAAAATTTGTCAACTTCCCATTGGATTACATGTTACATGTACCTATTTCATTTTGGTTCTTTCCCCCAATATTGATAACGAGCGTTCTGGCGACATATGTCACTGCCTTGCCTTATACTGTTATACTACATATTATGTTTTGAGGAATTATTTTTCTCTGAATGCATTCTACCCTGTAGATCCATTGAAAGTTCATACCTTCAGTAGCAGAATAACTGATTCATGACAGCAAATCTGATGGTGAAAATTTGTGGCAATATATAAAAATAACGCTACACTCTACACATCCATTGAAAATGTTGTCTGCCCTCCTCTAACGTCACACGACGATTTTATATATTTGCTTCTGTTGTATGGTTAAGGCTATGGGGGGTGGGCGGGTCTAGGTATTATATGGTCGAAGCAGAAAACAAGGTAAATACAATCAAAGAAGAACTTAGTGATAATAATTATCGATATCAATTTTTTCACTAGGAAAATCTAAGGGATAATCAACTCAGAGTAACGCCGAATTTCTGAATGAAAATTGCCTGAAAAATTTAACAAAAAGT
>JAJSSI010000057.1:0-80892 GCA_031841125.1 Acanthococcus lagerstroemiae | reverse complement strand
TTTTTTGACCCAAATTGATCAATTTTTCCAACTTTTTCAAGTGTATCTCGGGATCGGAGGGTCGCCGCCAAATTGGAACAACAAATTCGAACTCAGCGTGAAAAATTGAGTAAGAAACACTCATTAATTCGAAATTTTTGATTTTCTCAAATTTTGAAAATTTCTCCATACTATACATCAGGTGTTTTTTTGGGCGAAAAAATTTTCGGAAAGCTACGACGTCGGCGCTGGTGCTAGTTACTCAATTTTTCGAGACGAATTCGAATCCGTTGTCAAAATTGAGCTAGAGTCATTTTTTGACCCAAATTGATCAATTTTTCCAACTTTTTCAAGTGTATCTCGGGATCGGAGGGTCGCCGCCAAATTGGAACAACAAATTCGAACTCAGCGTGAAAAATTGAGTAAGAAACACTCATTAATTCGAAATTTTTGATTTTCTCAAATTTTGAAAATTTCTCCATACTATACATCAGGTGTTTTTTGGGCGAAAAAATTTTCTGAAAGCTACGACGTCGGCGCTGGTGCTAGTTACTCAATTTTTCGAGACGAATTCGAATCCGTTGTCAAAATTGAGCTAGAGTCATTTTTTGACCCAAATTGATCAATTTTTCCAACTTTTTCAAGTGTATCTCGGGATCGGAGGG
Source organism: Acanthococcus lagerstroemiae (assembly GCA_031841125.1). Classification (NCBI taxonomy): domain Eukaryota; kingdom Metazoa; phylum Arthropoda; class Insecta; order Hemiptera; family Eriococcidae; genus Acanthococcus; species Acanthococcus lagerstroemiae. The sequence continues at coordinate 80,248 of JAJSSI010000057.1, read as the reverse complement.
TCGCCGCCAAATTGGAACAACAAATTCGAACTCAGCGTGAAAAATTGAGTAAGAAACACTCATTAATTCGAAATTTTTGATTTTCTCAAATTTTGAAAATTTCTCCATACTATACATCAGGTGTTTTTTTGGGCGAAAAAATTTTCGGAAAGCTACGACGTCGGCGCTGGTGCTAGTTACTCAATTTTTCGAGACGAATTCGAATCCGTTGTCAAAATTGAGCTAGAGTCATTTTTTGACCCAAATTGATCAATTTTTCCAACTTTTTCAAGTGTATCTCGGGATCGGAGGGTCGCCGCCAAATTGGAACAACAAATTCGAACTCAGCGTGAAAAATTGAGTAAGAAACACTCATTAATTCGAAATTTTTGATTTTCTCAAATTTTGAAAATTTCTCCATACTATACATCAGGTGTTTTTTGGGGCGAAAAAATTTTCGGAAAGCTACGACGTCGGCGCTGGTGCTAGTTACTCAATTTTTCGAGACGAATTCGAATCCGTTGTCAAAATTGAGCTAGAGTCATTTTTTGACCCAAATTGATCAATTTTTCCAACTTTTTCAAGTGTATCTCGGGATCGGAGGGTCGCCGCCAAATTGGAACAACAAATTCGAACTCAGCGTGAAAAATTGAGTAAGAAACACTCATTAATTCGAAATTTTTGATTTTCTCAAATTTTGAAAATTTCTCCATACTATACATCAGGTGTTTTTTGGGGCGAAAAAATTTTCTGAAAGCTACGACGTCGGCGCTGGTGCTAGTTACTCAATTTTTCGAGACGAATTCGAATCCGTTGTCAAAATTGAGCTAGAGTCATTTTTTGACCCAAATTGATCAATTTTTCCAACTTTTTCAAGTGTATCTCGGGATCGGAGGGTCGCCGCCAAATTGGAACAACAAATTCGAACTCAGCGTGAAAAATTGAGTAAGAAACACTCATTAATTCGAAATTTTTGATTTTCTCAAATTTTGAAAATTTCTCCATACTATACATCAGGTGTTTTTTTGGGCGAAAAAATTTTCGGAAAGCTACGACGTCGGCGCTGGTGCTAGTTACTCAATTTTTCGAGACGAATTCGAATCCGTTGTCAAAATTGAGCTAGAGTCATTTTTTGACCCAAATTGATCAATTTTTCCAACTTTTTCAAGTGTATCTCGGGATCGGAGGGTCGCCGCCAAATTGGAACAACAAATTCGAACTCAGCGTGAAAAATTGAGTAAGAAACACTCATTAATTCGAAATTTTTGATTTTCTCAAATTTTGAAAATTTCTCCATACTATACATCAGGTGTTTTTTTGGCGAAAAAATTTTCGGAAAGCTACGACGTCGGCGCTGGTGCTAGTTACTCAATTTTTCGAGACGAATTCGAATCCGTTGTCAAAATTGAGCTAGAGTCATTTTTTGACCCAAATTGATCAATTTTTCCACTTTTTCAAGTGTATCTCGGGATCGGAGGGTCGCCGCCAAATTGGAACAACAAATTCGAACTCAGCGTGAAAAATTGAGTAAGAAACACTCATTAATTCGAAATTTTTGATTTTCTCAAATTTTGAAAATTTCTCCATACTATACATCAGGTGTTTTTTGGGGCGAAAAAATTTTCTGAAAGCTACGACGTCGGCGCTGGTGCTAGTTACTCAATTTTTCGAGACGAATTCGAATCCGTTGTCAAAATTGAGCTAGAGTCATTTTTTGACCCAAATTGATCAATTTTTCCAACTTTTTCAAGTGTATCTCGGGATCGGAGGGTCGCCGCCAAATTGGAACAACAAATTCGAACTCAGCGTGAAAAATTGAGTAAGAAACACTCATTAATTCGAAATTTTTGATTTTCTCAAATTTTGAAAATTTCTCCATACTATACATCAGGTGTTTTTTGGGGCGAAAAAATTTTCGGAAAGCTACGACGTCGGCGCTGGTGCTAGTTACTCAATTTTTCGAGACGAATTCGAATCCGTTGTCAAAATTGAGCTAGAGTCATTTTTTGACCCAAATTGATCAATTTTCCAACTTTTTCAAGTGTATCTCGGGATCGGAGGGTCGCCGCCAAATTGGAACAACAAATTCGAACTCAGCGTGAAAAATTGAGTAAGAAACACTCATTAATTCGAAATTTTTGATTTTCTCAAATTTTGAAAATTTCTCCATACTATACATCAGGTGTTTTTTGGGCGAAAAAATTTTCTGAAAGCTACGACGTCGGCGCTGGTGCTAGTTACTCAATTTTTCGAGACGAATTCGAATCCGTTGTCAAAATTGAGCTAGAGTCATTTTTTGACCCAAATTGATCAATTTTTCCAACTTTTTCAAGTGTATCTCGGGATCGGAGGGTCGCCGCCAAATTGGAACAACAAATTCGAACTCAGCGTGAAAAATTGAGTAAGAAACACTCATTAATTCGAAATTTTTGATTTTCTCAAATTTTGAAAATTTCTCCATACTATACATCAGGTGTTTTTTGGGGCGAAAAAATTTTCGGAAAGCTACGACGTCGGCGCTGGTGCTAGTTACTCAATTTTTCGAGACGAATTCGAATCCGTTGTCAAAATTGAGCTAGAGTCATTTTTTGACCCAAATTGATCAATTTTTCCAACTTTTTCAAGTGTATCTCGGGATCGGAGGGTCGCCGCCAAATTGGAACAACAAATTCGAACTCAGCGTGAAAAATTGAGTAAGAAACACTCATTAATTCGAAATTTTTGATTTTCTCAAATTTTGAAAATTTCTCCATACTATACATCAGGTGTTTTTTTGGGGCGAAAAAATTTTCGGAAAGCTACGACGTCGGCGCTGGTGCTAGTTACTCAATTTTTCGAGACGAATTCGAATCCGTTGTCAAAATTGAGCTAGAGTCATTTTTTGACCCAAATTGATCAATTTTTCCAACTTTTTCAAGTGTATCTCGGGATCGGAGGGTCGCCGCCAAATTGGAACAACAAATTCGAACTCAGCGTGAAAAATTGAGTAAGAAACACTCATTAATTCGAAATTTTTGATTTTCTCAAATTTTGAAAATTTCTCCTATATCAGGTGTTTTTTTGGGCGAAAAAATTTTCGGAAAGCTACGACGTCGGCGCTGGTGCTAGTTACTCAATTTTTCGAGACGAATTCGAATCCGTTGTCAAAATTGAGCTAGAGTCATTTTTTGACCCAAATTGATCAATTTTTCCAACTTTTTCAAGTGTATCTCGGGATCGGAGGGTCGCCGCCAAATTGGAACAACAAATTCGAACTCAGCGTGAAAAATTGAGTAAGAAACACTCATTAATTCGAAATTTTTGATTTTCTCAAATTTTGAAAATTTCTCCATACTATACATCAGGTGTTTTTTGGGGCGAAAAAATTTTCTGAAAGCTACGACGTCGGCGCTGGTGCTAGTTACTCAATTTTTCGAGACGAATTCGAATCCGTTGTCAAAATTGAGCTAGAGTCATTTTTTGACCCAAATTGATCAATTTTTCCAACTTTTTCAAGTGTATCTCGGGATCGGAGGGTCGCCGCCAAATTGGAACAACAAATTCGAACTCAGCGTGAAAAATTGAGTAAGAAACACTCATTAATTCGAAATTTTTGATTTTCTCAAATTTTGAAAATTTCTCCATACTATACATCAGGTGTTTTTTTTGGGCGAAAAAATTTTCGGAAAGCTACGACGTCGGCGCTGGTGCTAGTTACTCAATTTTTCGAGACGAATTCGAATCCGTTGTCAAAATTGAGCTAGAGTCATTTTTTGACCCAAATTGATCAATTTTTCCAACTTTTTCAAGTGTATCTCGGGATCGGAGGGTCGCCGCCAAATTGGAACAACAAATTCGAACTCAGCGTGAAAAATTGAGTAAGAAACACTCATTAATTCGAAATTTTTGATTTTCTCAAATTTTGAAAATTTCTCCATACTATACATCAGGTGTTTTTTTGGGGCGAAAAAATTTTCGGAAAGCTACGACGTCGGCGCTGGTGCTAGTTACTCAATTTTTCGAGACGAATTCGAATCCGTTGTCAAAATTGAGCTAGAGTCATTTTTTGACCCAAATTGATCAATTTTTCCAATTTTTTCAAGTGTATCTCGGGATCGGAGGGTCGCCGCCAAATTGGAACAACAAATTCGAACTCAGCGTGAAAAATTGAGTAAGAAACACTCATTAATTCGAAATTTTTGATTTTCTCAAATTTTGAAAATTTCTCCATACTATACATCAGGTGTTTTTTGGGGCGAAAAAATTTTCTGAAAGCTACGACGTCGGCGCTGGTGCTAGTTACTCAATTTTTCGAGACGAATTCGAATCCGTTGTCAAAATTGAGCTAGAGTCATTTTTTGACCCAAATTGATCAATTTTTCAACTTTTTCAAGTGTATCTCGGGATCGGAGGGTCGCCGCCAAATTGGAACAACAAATTCGAACTCAGCGTGAAAAATTGAGTAAGAAACACTCATTAATTCGAAATTTTTGATTTTCTCAAATTTTGAAAATTTCTCCATACTATACATCAGGTGTTTTTTTGGGGCGAAAAAATTTTCTGAAAGCTACGACGTCGGCGCTGGTGCTAGTTACTCAATTTTTCGAGACGAATTCGAATCCGTTGTCAAAATTGAGCTAGAGTCATTTTTTGACCCAAATTGATCAATTTTTCCAACTTTTTCAAGTGTATCTCGGGATCGGAGGGTCGCCGCCAAATTGGAACAACAAATTCGAACTCAGCGTGAAAAATTGAGTAAGAAACACTCATTAATTCGAAATTTTTGATTTTCTCAAATTTTGAAAATTTCTCCATACTATACATCAGGTGTTTTTTGGGCGAAAAAATTTTCGGAAAGCTACGACGTCGGCGCTGGTGCTAGTTACTCAATTTTTCGAGACGAATTCGAATCCGTTGTCAAAATTGAGCTAGAGTCATTTTTTGACCCAAATTGATCAATTTTTCCATTTTTTCAAGTGTATCTCGGGATCGGAGGGTCGCCGCCAAATTGGAACAACAAATTCGAACTCAGCGTGAAAAATTGAGTAAGAAACACTCATTAATTCGAAATTTTTGATTTTCTCAAATTTTGAAAATTTCTCCATACTATACATCAGGTGTTTTTTGGGGCGAAAAAATTTTCTGAAAGCTACGACGTCGGCGCTGGTGCTAGTTACTCAATTTTTCGAGACGAATTCGAATCCGTTGTCAAAATTGAGCTAGAGTCATTTTTTGACCCAAATTGATCAATTTTTCCAACTTTTTCAAGTGTATCTCGGGATCGGAGGGTCGCCGCCAAATTGGAACAACAAATTCGAACTCAGCGTGAAAAATTGAGTAAGAAACACTCATTAATTCGAAATTTTTGATTTTCTCAAATTTTGAAAATTTCTCCATACTATACATCAGGTGTTTTTTTGGGGCGAAAAAATTTTCGGAAAGCTACGACGTCGGCGCTGGTGCTAGTTACTCAATTTTTCGAGACGAATTCGAATCCGTTGTCAAAATTGAGCTAGAGTCATTTTTTGACCCAAATTGATCAATTTTTCCAACTTTTTCAAGTGTATCTCGGGATCGGAGGGTCGCCGCCAAATTGGAACAACAAATTCGAACTCAGCGTGAAAAATTGAGTAAGAAACACTCATTAATTCGAAATTTTTGATTTTCTCAAATTTTGAAAATTTCTCCATACTATACATCAGGTGTTTTTTTGGGCGAAAAAATTTTCGGAAAGCTACGACGTCGGCGCTGGTGCTAGTTACTCAATTTTTCGAGACGAATTCGAATCCGTTGTCAAAATTGAGCTAGAGTCATTTTTTGACCCAAATTGATCAATTTTTCCAACTTTTTCAAGTGTATCTCGGGATCGGAGGGTCGCCGCCAAATTGGAACAACAAATTCGAACTCAGCGTGAAAAATTGAGTAAGAAACACTCATTAATTCGAAATTTTTGATTTTCTCAAATTTTGAAAATTTCTCCTATACATCAGGTGTTTTTTGGGGCGAAAAAATTTTCTGAAAGCTACGACGTCGGCGCTGGTGCTAGTTACTCAATTTTTCGAGACGAATTCGAATCCGTTGTCAAAATTGAGCTAGAGTCATTTTTTGACCCAAATTGATCAATTTTTCCAACTTTTTCAAGTGTATCTCGGGATCGGAGGGTCGCCGCCAAATTGGAACAACAAATTCGAACTCAGCGTGAAAAATTGAGTAAGAAACACTCATTAATTCGAAATTTTTGATTTTCTCAAATTTTGAAAATTTCTCCATACTATACATCAGGTGTTTTTTGGGGCGAAAAAATTTTCTGAAAGCTACGACGTCGGCGCTGGTGCTAGTTACTCAATTTTTCGAGACGAATTCGAATCCGTTGTCAAAATTGAGCTAGAGTCATTTTTTGACCCAAATTGATCAATTTTTCCAACTTTTTCAAGTGTATCTCGGGATCGGAGGGTCGCCGCCAAATTGGAACAACAAATTCGAACTCAGCGTGAAAAATTGAGTAAGAAACACTCATTAATTCGAAATTTTTGATTTTCTCAAATTTTGAAAATTTCTCCATACTATACATCAGGTGTTTTTTTGGGCGAAAAAATTTTCGGAAAGCTACGACGTCGGCGCTGGTGCTAGTTACTCAATTTTTCGAGACGAATTCGAATCCGTTGTCAAAATTGAGCTAGAGTCATTTTTTGACCCAAATTGATCAATTTTTCAACTTTTTCAAGTGTATCTCGGGATCGGAGGGTCGCCGCCAAATTGGAACAACAAATTCGAACTCAGCGTGAAAAATTGAGTAAGAAACACTCATTAATTCGAAATTTTTGATTTTCTCAAATTTTGAAAATTTCTCCATACTATACATCAGGTGTTTTTTTGGGCGAAAAAATTTTCTGAAAGCTACGACGTCGGCGCTGGTGCTAGTTACTCAATTTTTCGAGACGAATTCGAATCCGTTGTCAAAATTGAGCTAGAGTCATTTTTTGACCCAAATTGATCAATTTTTCCAACTTTTTCAAGTGTATCTCGGGATCGGAGGGTCGCCGCCAAATTGGAACAACAAATTCGAACTCAGCGTGAAAAATTGAGTAAGAAACACTCATTAATTCGAAATTTTTGATTTTCTCAAATTTTGAAAATTTCTCCATACTATACATCAGGTGTTTTTTGGGGCGAAAAAATTTTCGGAAAGCTACGACGTCGGCGCTGGTGCTAGTTACTCAATTTTTCGAGACGAATTCGAATCCGTTGTCAAAATTGAGCTAGAGTCATTTTTTGACCCAAATTGATCAATTTTTCCAACTTTTTCAAGTGTATCTCGGGATCGGAGGGTCGCCGCCAAATTGGAACAACAAATTCGAACTCAGCGTGAAAAATTGAGTAAGAAACACTCATTAATTCGAAATTTTTGATTTTCTCAAATTTTGAAAATTTCTTACTACATCAGGTGTTTTTTTGGGCGAAAAAATTTTCTGAAAGCTACGACGTCGGCGCTGGTGCTAGTTACTCAATTTTTCGAGACGAATTCGAATCCGTTGTCAAAATTGAGCTAGAGTCATTTTTTGACCCAAATTGATCAATTTTTCCAACTTTTTCAAGTGTATCTCGGGATCGGAGGGTCGCCGCCAAATTGGAACAACAAATTCGAACTCAGCGTGAAAAATTGAGTAAGAAACACTCATTAATTCGAAATTTTTGATTTTCTCAAATTTTGAAAATTTCTCCATACTATACATCAGGTGTTTTTTTGGGCGAAAAAATTTTCGGAAAGCTACGACGTCGGCGCTGGTGCTAGTTACTCAATTTTTCGAGACGAATTCGAATCCGTTGTCAAAATTGAGCTAGAGTCATTTTTTGACCCAAATTGATCAATTTTTCCAACTTTTTCAAGTGTATCTCGGGATCGGAGGGTCGCCGCCAAATTGGAACAACAAATTCGAACTCAGCGTGAAAAATTGAGTAAGAAACACTCATTAATTCGAAATTTTTGATTTTCTCAAATTTTGAAAATTTCTCCATACTATACATCAGGTGTTTTTTGGGGCGAAAAAATTTTCGGAAAGCTACGACGTCGGCGCTGGTGCTAGTTACTCAATTTTTCGAGACGAATTCGAATCCGTTGTCAAAATTGAGCTAGAGTCATTTTTTGACCCAAATTGATCAATTTTTCCAACTTTTTCAAGTGTATCTCGGGATCGGAGGGTCGCCGCCAAATTGGAACAACAAATTCGAACTCAGCGTGAAAAATTGAGTAAGAAACACTCATTAATTCGAAATTTTTGATTTTCTCAAATTTTGAAAATTTCTCCTATACATCAGGTGTTTTTTGGGGCGAAAAAATTTTCTGAAAGCTACGACGTCGGCGCTGGTGCTAGTTACTCAATTTTTCGAGACGAATTCGAATCCGTTGTCAAAATTGAGCTAGAGTCATTTTTTGACCCAAATTGATCAATTTTTCCATTTTTTTCAAGTGTATCTCGGGATCGGAGGGTCGCCGCCAAATTGGAACAACAAATTCGAACTCAGCGTGAAAAATTGAGTAAGAAACACTCATTAATTCGAAATTTTTGATTTTCTCAAATTTTGAAAATTTCTCCATACTATACATCAGGTGTTTTTTGGGGCGAAAAATTTTCCGAAAGCTACGACGTCGGCGCTGGTGCTAGTTACTCAATTTTTCGAGACGAATTCGAATCCGTTGTCAAAATTGAGCTAGAGTCATTTTTTGACCCAAATTGATCAATTTTTCCAACTTTTTCAAGTGTATCTCGGGATCGGAGGGTCGCCGCCAAATTGGAACAACAAATTCGAACTCAGCGTGAAAAATTGAGTAAGAAACACTCATTAATTCGAAATTTTTGATTTTCTCAAATTTTGAAAATTTCTCCATACTATACATCAGGTGTTTTTTTGGGCGAAAAAATTTTCGGAAAGCTACGACGTCGGCGCTGGTGCTAGTTACTCAATTTTTCGAGACGAATTCGAATCCGTTGTCAAAATTGAGCTAGAGTCATTTTTTGACCCAAATTGATCAATTTTTCCAACTTTTTCAAGTGTATCTCGGGATCGGAGGGTCGCCGCCAAATTGGAACAACAAATTCGAACTCAGCGTGAAAAATTGAGTAAGAAACACTCATTAATTCGAAATTTTTGATTTTCTCAAATTTTGAAAATTTCTCCATACTATACATCAGGTGTTTTTTGGGCGAAAAAATTTTCTGAAAGCTACGACGTCGGCGCTGGTGCTAGTTACTCAATTTTTCGAGACGAATTCGAATCCGTTGTCAAAATTGAGCTAGAGTCATTTTTTGACCCAAATTGATCAATTTTTCCTTTTTTTCAAGTGTATCTCGGGATCGGAGGGTCGCCGCCAAATTGGAACAACAAATTCGAACTCAGCGTGAAAAATTGAGTAAGAAACACTCATTAATTCGAAATTTTTGATTTTCTCAAATTTTGAAAATTTCTCCATACTATACATCAGGTGTTTTTTGGGGCGAAAAAATTTTCGAAAGAAAGCTACGACGTCGGCGCTGGTGCTAGTTACTCAATTTTTCGAGACGAATTCGAATCCGTTGTCAAAATTGAGCTAGAGTCATTTTTTGACCCAAATTGATCAATTTTTCCAACTTTTTCAAGTGTATCTCGGGATCGGAGGGTCGCCGCCAAATTGGAACAACAAATTCGAACTCAGCGTGAAAAATTGAGTAAGAAACACTCATTAATTCGAAATTTTTGATTTTCTCAAATTTTGAAAATTTCTCCATACTATACATCAGGTGTTTTTTGGGGCGAAAAAATTTTCGGAAAGCTACGACGTCGGCGCTGGTGCTAGTTACTCAATTTTTCGAGACGAATTCGAATCCGTTGTCAAAATTGAGCTAGAGTCATTTTTTGACCCAAATTGATCAATTTTTCCAACTTTTTCAGTGTATCTCGGGATCGGAGGGTCGCCGCCAAATTGGAACAACAAATTCGAACTCAGCGTGAAAAATTGAGTAAGAAACACTCATTAATTCGAAATTTTTGATTTTCTCAAATTTTGAAAATTTCTCCATACTATACATCAGGTGTTTTTTGGGGCGAAAAAATTTTCTGAAAGCTACGACGTCGGCGCTGGTGCTAGTTACTCAATTTTTCGAGACGAATTCGAATCCGTTGTCAAAATTGAGCTAGAGTCATTTTTTGACCCAAATTGATCAATTTTTCCAACTTTTTCAAGTGTATCTCGGGATCGGAGGGTCGCCGCCAAATTGGAACAACAAATTCGAACTCAGCGTGAAAAATTGAGTAAGAAACACTCATTAATTCGAAATTTTTGATTTTCTCAAATTTTGAAAATTTCTCCATACTATACATCAGGTGTTTTTTTGGGCGAAAAAATTTTCGGAAAGCTACGACGTCGGCGCTGGTGCTAGTTACTCAATTTTTCGAGACGAATTCGAATCCGTTGTCAAAATTGAGCTAGAGTCATTTTTTGACCCAAATTGATCAATTTTTCCATTTTTTTCAAGTGTATCTCGGGATCGGAGGGTCGCCGCCAAATTGGAACAACAAATTCGAACTCAGCGTGAAAAATTGAGTAAGAAACACTCATTAATTCGAAATTTTTGATTTTCTCAAATTTTGAAAATTTCTCCATACTATACATCAGGTGTTTTTGGGCGAAAAAATTTTCTGAAAGCTACGACGTCGGCGCTGGTGCTAGTTACTCAATTTTTCGAGACGAATTCGAATCCGTTGTCAAAATTGAGCTAGAGTCATTTTTTGACCCAAATTGATCAATTTTTCCAACTTTTTCAAGTGTATCTCGGGATCGGAGGGTCGCCGCCAAATTGGAACAACAAATTCGAACTCAGCGTGAAAAATTGAGTAAGAAACACTCATTAATTCGAAATTTTTGATTTTCTCAAATTTTGAAAATTTCTCCATACTATACATCAGGTGTTTTTTGGGGCGAAAAAATTTTCGGAAAGCTACGACGTCGGCGCTGGTGCTAGTTACTCAATTTTTCGAGACGAATTCGAATCCGTTGTCAAAATTGAGCTAGAGTCATTTTTTGACCCAAATTGATCAATTTTTCCAACTTTTTCAAGTGTATCTCGGGATCGGAGGGTCGCCGCCAAATTGGAACAACAAATTCGAACTCAGCGTGAAAAATTGAGTAAGAAACACTCATTAATTCGAAATTTTTGATTTTCTCAAATTTTGAAAATTCTCCATACTATACATCAGGTGTTTTTTTGGGGCGAAAAAATTTTCTGAGCGCTACGACGTCGGCGCTGGTGCTAGTTACTCAATTTTTCGAGACGAATTCGAATCCGTTGTCAAAATTGAGCTAGAGTCATTTTTTGACCCAAATTGATCAATTTTTCCAACTTTTTCAAGTGTATCTCGGGATCGGAGGGTCGCCGCCAAATTGGAACAACAAATTCGAACTCAGCGTGAAAAATTGAGTAAGAAACACTCATTAATTCGAAATTTTTGATTTTCTCAAATTTTGAAAATTTCTCCATACTATACATCAGGTGTTTTTTGGGGCGAAAAAATTTTCTGAAAGCTACGACGTCGGCGCTGGTGCTAGTTACTCAATTTTTCGAGACGAATTCGAATCCGTTGTCAAAATTGAGCTAGAGTCATTTTTTGACCCAAATTGATCAATTTTTCCAACTTTTTCAAGTGTATCTCGGGATCGGAGGGTCGCCGCCAAATTGGAACAACAAATTCGAACTCAGCGTGAAAAATTGAGTAAGAAACACTCATTAATTCGAAATTTTTGATTTTCTCAAATTTTGAAAATTTCTCCATACTATACATCAGGTGTTTTTTTGGGCGAAAAAATTTTCGGAAAGCTACGACGTCGGCGCTGGTGCTAGTTACTCAATTTTTCGAGACGAATTCGAATCCGTTGTCAAAATTGAGCTAGAGTCATTTTTTGACCCAAATTGATCAATTTTTCAACTTTTTCAAGTGTATCTCGGGATCGGAGGGTCGCCGCCAAATTGGAACAACAAATTCGAACTCAGCGTGAAAAATTGAGTAAGAAACACTCATTAATTCGAAATTTTTGATTTTTCTCAAATTTTGAAAATTTCTCCATACTATACATCAGGTGTTTTTTTTGGGCGAAAAAATTTTCGGAAAGCTACGACGTCGGCGCTGGTGCTAGTTACTCAATTTTTCGAGACGAATTCGAATCCGTTGTCAAAATTGAGCTAGAGTCATTTTTTGACCCAAATTGATCAATTTTTCCATTTTTTCAAGTGTATCTCGGGATCGGAGGGTCGCCGCCAAATTGGAACAACAAATTCGAACTCAGCGTGAAAAATTGAGTAAGAAACACTCATTAATTCGAAATTTTTGATTTTCTCAAATTTTGAAAATTTCTCCATACTATACATCAGGTGTTTTTTGGGGCGAAAAAATTTTCGGAAAGCTACGACGTCGGCGCTGGTGCTAGTTACTCAATTTTTCGAGACGAATTCGAATCCGTTGTCAAAATTGAGCTAGAGTCATTTTTTGACCCAAATTGATCAATTTTTCCAACTTTTTCAAGTGTATCTCGGGATCGGAGGGTCGCCGCCAAATTGGAACAACAAATTCGAACTCAGCGTGAAAAATTGAGTAAGAAACACTCATTAATTCGAAATTTTTGATTTTCTCAAATTTTGAAAATTTCTCATACTATACATCAGGTGTTTTTTTGGGCGAAAAAATTTTCTGAAAGCTACGACGTCGGCGCTGGTGCTAGTTACTCAATTTTTCGAGACGAATTCGAATCCGTTGTCAAAATTGAGCTAGAGTCATTTTTTTGACCCAAATTGATCAATTTTTCCAACTTTTTCAAGTGTATCGGGATCGGAGGGTCGCCGCCAAATTGGAACAACAAATTCGAACTCAGCGTGAAAAATTGAGTAAGAAACACTCATTAATTCGAAATTTTTGATTTTCTCAAATTTTGAAAATTTCTCCATACTATACATCAGGTGTTTTTTGGGCGAAAAAATTTTCGGAAAGCTACGACGTCGGCGCTGGTGCTAGTTACTCAATTTTTCGAGACGAATTCGAATCCGTTGTCAAAATTGAGCTAGAGTCATTTTTTGACCCAAATTGATCAATTTTTCCAACTTTTTCAAGTGTATCTCGGGATCGGAGGGTCGCCGCCAAATTGGAACAACAAATTCGAACTCAGCGTGAAAAATTGAGTAAGAAACACTCATTAATTCGAAATTTTTGATTTTCTCAAATTTTGAAAATTTCTCCATACTATACATCAGGTGTTTTTTGGGGCGAAAAAATTTTCGGAAAGCTACGACGTCGGCGCTGGTGCTAGTTACTCAATTTTTCGAGACGAATTCGAATCCGTTGTCAAAATTGAGCTAGAGTCATTTTTTGACCCAAATTGATCAATTTTTCCAACTTTTTCAAGTGTATCTCGGGATCGGAGGGTCGCCGCCAAATTGGAACAACAAATTCGAACTCAGCGTGAAAAATTGAGTAAGAAACACTCATTAATTCGAAATTTTTGATTTTCTCAAATTTTGAAAATTTCTCCATACTATACATCAGGTGTTTTTTGGGCGAAAAAATTTTCTGAAAGCTACGACGTCGGCGCTGGTGCTAGTTACTCAATTTTTCGAGACGAATTCGAATCCGTTGTCAAAATTGAGCTAGAGTCATTTTTTGACCCAAATTGATCAATTTTTCCAACTTTTTCAAGTGTATCTCGGGATCGGAGGGTCGCCGCCAAATTGGAACAACAAATTCGAACTCAGCGTGAAAAATTGAGTAAGAAACACTCATTAATTCGAAATTTTTGATTTTCTCAAATTTTGAAAATTTCTCCATACTATACATCAGGTGTTTTTTGGGGCGAAAAAATTTTCTGAAAGCTACGACGTCGGCGCTGGTGCTAGTTACTCAATTTTTCGAGACGAATTCGAATCCGTTGTCAAAATTGAGCTAGAGTCATTTTTTGACCCAAATTGATCAATTTTTCCAACTTTTTCAAGTGTATCTCGGGATCGGAGGGTCGCCGCCAAATTGGAACAACAAATTCGAACTCAGCGTGAAAAATTGAGTAAGAAACACTCATTAATTCGAAATTTTTGATTTTCTCAAATTTTGAAAATTTCTCCATACTATACATCAGGTGTTTTTTTGGGCGAAAAAATTTTCGGAAAGCTACGACGTCGGCGCTGGTGCTAGTTACTCAATTTTTCGAGACGAATTCGAATCCGTTGTCAAAATTGAGCTAGAGTCATTTTTTGACCCAAATTGATCAATTTTTCCAACTTTTTCAAGTGTATCTCGGGATCGGAGGGTCGCCGCCAAATTGGAACAACAAATTCGAACTCAGCGTGAAAAATTGAGTAAGAAACACTCATTAATTCGAAATTTTTGATTTTCTCAAATTTTGAAAATTTCTCCATACTATACATCAGGTGTTTTTTTGGGGCGAAAAAATTTTCTGAAAGCTACGACGTCGGCGCTGGTGCTAGTTACTCAATTTTTCGAGACGAATTCGAATCCGTTGTCAAAATTGAGCTAGAGTCATTTTTTGACCCAAATTGATCAATTTTTCCAACTTTTTCAAGTGTATCTCGGGATCGGAGGGTCGCCGCCAAATTGGAACAACAAATTCGAACTCAGCGTGAAAAATTGAGTAAGAAACACTCATTAATTCGAAATTTTTGATTTTCTCAAATTTTGAAAATTTCTCCATACTATACATCAGGTGTTTTTTTGGCGAAAAAATTTTCGGAAAGCTACGACGTCGGCGCTGGTGCTAGTTACTCAATTTTTCGAGACGAATTCGAATCCGTTGTCAAAATTGAGCTAGAGTCATTTTTTGACCCAAATTGATCAATTTTTCCAACTTTTTCAAGTGTATCTCGGGATCGGAGGGTCGCCGCCAAATTGGAACAACAAATTCGAACTCAGCGTGAAAAATTGAGTAAGAAACACTCATTAATTCGAAATTTTTGATTTTCTCAAATTTTGAAAATTTCTCCATACTATACATCAGGTGTTTTTTGGGGCGAAAAAATTTTCTGAAAGCTACGACGTCGGCGCTGGTGCTAGTTACTCAATTTTTCGAGACGAATTCGAATCCGTTGTCAAAATTGAGCTAGAGTCATTTTTTGACCCAAATTGATCAATTTTTCCAACTTTTTCAAGTGTATCTCGGGATCGGAGGGTCGCCGCCAAATTGGAACAACAAATTCGAACTCAGCGTGAAAAATTGAGTAAGAAACACTCATTAATTCGAAATTTTTGATTTTCTCAAATTTTGAAAATTTCTCCATACTATACATCAGGTGTTTTTTTGGGCGAAAAAATTTTCTGAAAGCTACGACGTCGGCGCTGGTGCTAGTTACTCAATTTTTCGAGACGAATTCGAATCCGTTGTCAAAATTGAGCTAGAGTCATTTTTTGACCCAAATTGATCAATTTTTCCATTTTTTTCGAGTGTATCTCGGGATCGGAGGGTCGCCGCCAAATTGGAACAACAAATTCGAACTCAGCGTGAAAAATTGAGTAAGAAACACTCATTAATTCGAAATTTTTGATTTTCTCAAATTTTGAAAATTTCTCCATACTATACATCAGGTGTTTTTTGGGGCGAAAAAATTTTCTGAAAGCTACGACGTCGGCGCTGGTGCTAGTTACTCAATTTTTCGAGACGAATTCGAATCCGTTGTCAAAATTGAGCTAGAGTCATTTTTTGACCCAAATTGATCAATTTTTCCAACTTTTTCAAGTGTATCTCGGGATCGGAGGGTCGCCGCCAAATTGGAACAACAAATTCGAACTCAGCGTGAAAAATTGAGTAAGAAACACTCATTAATTCGAAATTTTTGATTTTCTCAAATTTTGAAAATTTCTCCATACTATACATCAGGTGTTTTTTGGGGCGAAAAAATTTTCGGAAAGCTACGACGTCGGCGCTGGTGCTAGTTACTCAATTTTTCGAGACGAATTCGAATCCGTTGTCAAAATTGAGCTAGAGTCATTTTTTGACCCAAATTGATCAATTTTTCCAACTTTTTCAAGTGTATCTCGGGATCGGAGGGTCGCCGCCAAATTGGAACAACAAATTCGAACTCAGCGTGAAAAATTGAGTAAGAAACACTCATTAATTCGAAATTTTTGATTTTCTCAAATTTTGAAAATTTCTCCATACTATACATCAGGTGTTTTTTTGGGCGAAAAAATTTTCGGAAAGCTACGACGTCGGCGCTGGTGCTAGTTACTCAATTTTTCGAGACGAATTCGAATCCGTTGTCAAAATTGAGCTAGAGTCATTTTTTGACCCAAATTGATCAATTTTTCCAACTTTTTCAAGTGTATCTCGGGATCGGAGGGTCGCCGCCAAATTGGAACAACAAATTCGAACTCAGCGTGAAAAATTGAGTAAGAAACACTCATTAATTCGAAATTTTTGATTTTCTCAAATTTTGAAAATTTCTCCATACTATACATCAGGTGTTTTTTTGGGGCGAAAAATTTTCTGAAAGCTACGACGTCGGCGCTGGTGCTAGTTACTCAATTTTTCGAGACGAATTCGAATCCGTTGTCAAAATTGAGCTAGAGTCATTTTTTGACCCAAATTGATCAATTTTTCCAACTTTTTCAAGTGTATCTCGGGATCGGAGGGTCGCCGCCAAATTGGAACAACAAATTCGAACTCAGCGTGAAAAATTGAGTAAGAAACACTCATTAATTCGAAATTTTTGATTTTCTCAAATTTTGAAAATTTCTCCATACTATACATCAGGTGTTTTTTTGGGCGAAAAAATTTTCTGAAAGCTACGACGTCGGCGCTGGTGCTAGTTACTCAATTTTTCGAGACGAATTCGAATCCGTTGTCAAAATTGAGCTAGAGTCATTTTTTGACCCAAATTGATCAATTTTTCCAACTTTTTCAAGTGTATCTCGGGATCGGAGGGTCGCCGCCAAATTGGAACAACAAATTCGAACTCAGCGTGAAAAATTGAGTAAGAAACACTCATTAATTCGAAATTTTTGATTTTCTCAAATTTTGAAAATTTCTCCATACTATACATCAGGTGTTTTTTTGGGCGAAAAAATTTTCTGAAAGCTACGACGTCGGCGCTGGTGCTAGTTACTCAATTTTTCGAGACGAATTCGAATCCGTTGTCAAAATTGAGCTAGAGTCATTTTTTGACCCAAATTGATCAATTTTTCCAACTTTTTCAAGTGTATCTCGGGATCGGAGGGTCGCCGCCAAATTGGAACAACAAATTCGAACTCAGCGTGAAAAATTGAGTAAGAAACACTCATTAATTCGAAATTTTTGATTTTCTCAAATTTTGAAAATTTCTCCATACTATACATCAGGTGTTTTTTTGGGCGAAAAAATTTTCTGAAAGCTACGACGTCGGCGCTGGTGCTAGTTACTCAATTTTTCGAGACGAATTCGAATCCGTTGTCAAAATTGAGCTAGAGTCATTTTTTGACCCAAATTGATCAATTTTTCCAACTTTTTCAAGTGTATCTCGGGATCGGAGGGTCGCCGCCAAATTGGAACAACAAATTCGAACTCAGCGTGAAAAATTGAGTAAGAAACACTCATTAATTCGAAATTTTTGATTTTCTCAAATTTTGAAAATTTCTCCATACTATACATCAGGTGTTTTTTGGGCGAAAAAATTTTCGGAAAGCTACGACGTCGGCGCTGGTGCTAGTTACTCAATTTTTCGAGACGAATTCGAATCCGTTGTCAAAATTGAGCTAGAGTCATTTTTTGACCCAAATTGATCAATTTTTCCAACTTTTTCAAGTGTATCTCGGGATCGGAGGGTCGCCGCCAAATTGGAACAACAAATTCGAACTCAGCGTGAAAAATTGAGTAAGAAACACTCATTAATTCGAAATTTTTGATTTTCTCAAATTTTGAAAATTTCTCCATACTATACATCAGGTGTTTTTTTGGGCGAAAAAATTTTGAAAGCTACGACGTCGGCGCTGGTGCTAGTTACTCAATTTTTCGAGACGAATTCGAATCCGTTGTCAAAATTGAGCTAGAGTCATTTTTTGACCCAAATTGATCAATTTTTCCAACTTTTTCAAGTGTATCTCGGGATCGGAGGGTCGCCGCCAAATTGGAACAACAAATTCGAACTCAGCGTGAAAAATTGAGTAAGAAACACTCATTAATTCGAAATTTTTGATTTTCTCAAATTTTGAAAATTTCTCCATACTATACATCAGGTGTTTTTTGGGCGAAAAAATTTTCTGAAAGCTACGACGTCGGCGCTGGTGCTAGTTACTCAATTTTTCGAGACGAATTCGAATCCGTTGTCAAAATTGAGCTAGAGTCATTTTTTGACCCAAATTGATCAATTTTTCCAACTTTTTCAAGTGTATCTCGGGATCGGAGGGTCGCCGCCAAATTGGAACAACAAATTCGAACTCAGCGTGAAAAATTGAGTAAGAAACACTCATTAATTCGAAATTTTTGATTTTCTCAAATTTTGAAAATTTCTCCATACTATACATCAGGTGTTTTTTGGGGCGAAAAAATTTTCTGAAAGCTACGACGTCGGCGCTGGTGCTAGTTACTCAATTTTTCGAGACGAATTCGAATCCGTTGTCAAAATTGAGCTAGAGTCATTTTTTGACCCAAATTGATCAATTTTTCCAACTTTTTCAAGTGTATCTCGGGATCGGAGGGTCGCCGCCAAATTGGAACAACAAATTCGAACTCAGCGTGAAAAATTGAGTAAGAAACACTCATTAATTCGAAATTTTTGATTTTCTCAAATTTTGAAAATTTCTCCATACTATACATCAGGTGTTTTTTGGGGCGAAAAAATTTTCTGAAAGCTACGACGTCGGCGCTGGTGCTAGTTACTCAATTTTTCGAGACGAATTCGAATCCGTTGTCAAAATTGAGCTAGAGTCATTTTTTGACCCAAATTGATCAATTTTTCCAACTTTTTCAAGTGTATCTCGGGATCGGAGGGTCGCCGCCAAATTGGAACAACAAATTCGAACTCAGCGTGAAAAATTGAGTAAGAAACACTCATTAATTCGAAATTTTTGATTTTCTCAAATTTTGAAAATTTCTCCATACTATACATCAGGTGTTTTTTGGGGCGAAAAAATTTTCTGAAAGCTACGACGTCGGCGCTGGTGCTAGTTACTCAATTTTTCGAGACGAATTCGAATCCGTTGTCAAAATTGAGCTAGAGTCATTTTTTGACCCAAATTGATCAATTTTTCCAACTTTTTCAAGTGTATCTCGGGATCGGAGGGTCGCCGCCAAATTGGAACAACAAATTCGAACTCAGCGTGAAAAATTGAGTAAGAAACACTCATTAATTCGAAATTTTTGATTTTCTCAAATTTTGAAAATTTCTCCATACTATACATCAGGTGTTTTTTGGGGCGAAAAATTTTCTGAAAGCTACGACGTCGGCGCTGGTGCTAGTTACTCAATTTTTCGAGACGAATTCGAATCCGTTGTCAAAATTGAGCTAGAGTCATTTTTTGACCCAAATTGATCAATTTTTCCAACTTTTCAAGTGTATCTCGGGATCGGAGGGTCGCCGCCAAATTGGAACAACAAATTCGAACTCAGCGTGAAAAATTGAGTAAGAAACACTCATTAATTCGAAATTTTTGATTTTCTCAAATTTTGAAAATTTCTCCATACTATACATCAGGTGTTTTTTGGGCGAAAAAATTTTCGGAAAGCTACGACGTCGGCGCTGGTGCTAGTTACTCAATTTTTCGAGACGAATTCGAATCCGTTGTCAAAATTGAGCTAGAGTCATTTTTTGACCCAAATTGATCAATTTTTCCATTTTTTTCAAGTGTATCTCGGGATCGGAGGGTCGCCGCCAAATTGGAACAACAAATTCGAACTCAGCGTGAAAAATTGAGTAAGAAACACTCATTAATTCGAAATTTTTGATTTTCTCAAATTTTGAAAATTTCTCCATACTATACATCAGGTGTTTTTTTGGGCGAAAAAATTTTCTGAAAGCTACGACGTCGGCGCTGGTGCTAGTTACTCAATTTTTCGAGACGAATTCGAATCCGTTGTCAAAATTGAGCTAGAGTCATTTTTTGACCCAAATTGATCAATTTTTCCAATTTTTTCAAGTGTATCTCGGGATCGGAGGGTCGCCGCCAAATTGGAACAACAAATTCGAACTCAGCGTGAAAAATTGAGTAAGAAACACTCATTAATTCGAAATTTTTGATTTTCTCAAATTTTGAAAATTTCTCCATACTATACATCAGGTGTTTTTTTGGGCGAAAAAATTTTCTGAAAGCTACGACGTCGGCGCTGGTGCTAGTTACTCAATTTTTCGAGACGAATTCGAATCCGTTGTCAAAATTGAGCTAGAGTCATTTTTTGACCCAAATTGATCAATTTTTCCAACTTTTTCAAGTGTATCTCGGGATCGGAGGGTCGCCGCCAAATTGGAACAACAAATTCGAACTCAGCGTGAAAAATTGAGTAAGAAACACTCATTAATTCGAAATTTTTGATTTTCTCAAATTTTGAAAATTTCTCCATACTATACATCAGGTGTTTTTTTGGGCGAAAAAATTTTCGGAAAGCTACGACGTCGGCGCTGGTGCTAGTTACTCAATTTTTCGAGACGAATTCGAATCCGTTGTCAAAATTGAGCTAGAGTCATTTTTTGACCCAAATTGATCAATTTTTCCAACTTTTTCAAGTGTATCTCGGGATCGGAGGGTCGCCGCCAAATTGGAACAACAAATTCGAACTCAGCGTGAAAAATTGAGTAAGAAACACTCATTAATTCGAAATTTTTGATTTTCTCAAATTTTGAAAATTTCTCCATACTATACATCAGGTGTTTTTTGGGGCGAAAAAATTTTCGGAAAGCTACGACGTCGGCGCTGGTGCTAGTTACTCAATTTTTCGAGACGAATTCGAATCCGTTGTCAAAATTGAGCTAGAGTCATTTTTTGACCCAAATTGATCAATTTTTCCAACTTTTTCAAGTGTATCTCGGGATCGGAGGGTCGCCGCCAAATTGGAACAACAAATTCGAACTCAGCGTGAAAAATTGAGTAAGAAACACTCATTAATTCGAAATTTTTGATTTTCTCAAATTTTGAAAATTTCTCCATACTATACATCAGGTGTTTTTTGGGCGAAAAAATTTTCTGAAAGCTACGACGTCGGCGCTGGTGCTAGTTACTCAATTTTTCGAGACGAATTCGAATCCGTTGTCAAAATTGAGCTAGAGTCATTTTTTGACCCAAATTGATCAATTTTTCCAACTTTTTCAAGTGTATCTCGGGATCGGAGGGTCGCCGCCAAATTGGAACAACAAATTCGAACTCAGCGTGAAAAATTGAGTAAGAAACACTCATTAATTCGAAATTTTTGATTTTCTCAAATTTTGAAAATTTCTCCATACTATACATCAGGTGTTTTTTGGGGCGAAAAAATTTTCTGAAAGCTACGACGTCGGCGCTGGTGCTAGTTACTCAATTTTTCGAGACGAATTCGAATCCGTTGTCAAAATTGAGCTAGAGTCATTTTTTGACCCAAATTGATCAATTTTTCCAACTTTTTCAAGTGTATCTCGGGATCGGAGGGTCGCCGCCAAATTGGAACAACAAATTCGAACTCAGCGTGAAAAATTGAGTAAGAAACACTCATTAATTCGAAATTTTTGATTTTCTCAAATTTTGAAAATTTCTCCATACTATACATCAGGTGTTTTTTTGGGCGAAAAAATTTTCGGAAAGCTACGACGTCGGCGCTGGTGCTAGTTACTCAATTTTTCGAGACGAATTCGAATCCGTTGTCAAAATTGAGCTAGAGTCATTTTTTGACCCAAATTGATCAATTTTTCAACTTTTTCAAGTGTATCTCGGGATCGGAGGGTCGCCGCCAAATTGGAACAACAAATTCGAACTCAGCGTGAAAAATTGAGTAAGAAACACTCATTAATTCGAAATTTTTGATTTTCTCAAATTTTGAAAATTTCTCCATACTATACATCAGGTGTTTTTTGGGGCGAAAAAATTTTCGGAAAGCTACGACGTCGGCGCTGGTGCTAGTTACTCAATTTTTCGAGACGAATTCGAATCCGTTGTCAAAATTGAGCTAGAGTCATTTTTTGACCCAAATTGATCAATTTTTCCAACTTTTTCAAGTGTATCTCGGGATCGGAGGGTCGCCGCCAAATTGGAACAACAAATTCGAACTCAGCGTGAAAAATTGAGTAAGAAACACTCATTAATTCGAAATTTTTGATTTTCTCAAATTTTGAAAATTTCTCCATACTATACATCAGGTGTTTTTTGGGGCGAAAAAATTTTCGGAAAGCTACGACGTCGGCGCTGGTGCTAGTTACTCAATTTTTCGAGACGAATTCGAATCCGTTGTCAAAATTGAGCTAGAGTCATTTTTTGACCCAAATTGATCAATTTTTCCAACTTTTTCAAGTGTATCTCGGGATCGGAGGGTCGCCGCCAAATTGGAACAACAAATTCGAACTCAGCGTGAAAAATTGAGTAAGAAACACTCATTAATTCGAAATTTTTGATTTTCTCAAATTTTGAAAATTTCTCCATACTATACATCAGGTGTTTTTTGGGCGAAAAAATTTTCTGAAAGCTACGACGTCGGCGCTGGTGCTAGTTACTCAATTTTTCGAGACGAATTCGAATCCGTTGTCAAAATTGAGCTAGAGTCATTTTTTGACCCAAATTGATCAATTTTTCCAACTTTTTCAAGTGTATCTCGGGATCGGAGGGTCGCCGCCAAATTGGAACAACAAATTCGAACTCAGCGTGAAAAATTGAGTAAGAAACACTCATTAATTCGAAATTTTTGATTTTCTCAAATTTTGAAAATTTCTCCATACTATACATCAGGTGTTTTTTTGGGCGAAAAAATTTTCGGAAAGCTACGACGTCGGCGCTGGTGCTAGTTACTCAATTTTTCGAGACGAATTCGAATCCGTTGTCAAAATTGAGCTAGAGTCATTTTTTGACCCAAATTGATCAATTTTTCCATTTTTTTCAAGTGTATCTCGGGATCGGAGGGTCGCCGCCAAATTGGAACAACAAATTCGAACTCAGCGTGAAAAATTGAGTAAGAAACACTCATTAATTCGAAATTTTTGATTTTCTCAAATTTTGAAAATTTCTCCATACTATACATCAGGTGTTTTTTGGGGCGAAAAAATTTTCTGAAAGCTACGACGTCGGCGCTGGTGCTAGTTACTCAATTTTTCGAGACGAATTCGAATCCGTTGTCAAAATTGAGCTAGAGTCATTTTTTGACCCAAATTGATCAATTTTTCCAACTTTTTCAAGTGTATCTCGGGATCGGAGGGTCGCCGCCAAATTGGAACAACAAATTCGAACTCAGCGTGAAAAATTGAGTAAGAAACACTCATTAATTCGAAATTTTTGATTTTCTCAAATTTTGAAAATTTCTCCATACTATACATCAGGTGTTTTTTGGGGCGAAAAAATTTTCGAAAGCTACGACGTCGGCGCTGGTGCTAGTTACTCAATTTTTCGAGACGAATTCGAATCCGTTGTCAAAATTGAGCTAGAGTCATTTTTTGACCCAAATTGATCAATTTTTCCAACTTTTTCAAGTGTATCTCGGGATCGGAGGGTCGCCGCCAAATTGGAACAACAAATTCGAACTCAGCGTGAAAAATTGAGTAAGAAACACTCATTAATTCGAAATTTTTGATTTTCTCAAATTTTGAAAATTTCTCCATACTATACATCAGGTGTTTTTTTGGGCGAAAAAATTTTCGGAAAGCTACGACGTCGGCGCTGGTGCTAGTTACTCAATTTTTCGAGACGAATTCGAATCCGTTGTCAAAATTGAGCTAGAGTCATTTTTTGACCCAAATTGATCAATTTTTCCAACTTTTTCAAGTGTATCTCGGGATCGGAGGGTCGCCGCCAAATTGGAACAACAAATTCGAACTCAGCGTGAAAAATTGAGTAAGAAACACTCATTAATTCGAAATTTTTGATTTTCTCAAATTTTGAAAATTTTCATACTATACATCAGGTGTTTTTTGGGGCGAAAAAATTTTTGAAAGCTACTAGTTACTCAATTTTTACGAATTCGAATCCGTTGTCAAAATTGAGCTAGAGTCATTTTTTGACCCAAATTGATCAATTTTTCCAACTTTTTCAAGTGTATCTCGGGATCGGAGGGTCGCCGCCAAATTGGAACAACAAATTCGAACTCAGCGTGAAAAATTGAGTAAGAAACACTCATTAATTCGAAATTTTTGATTTTCTCAAATTTTGAAAATTTCTCCATACTATACATCAGGTGTTTTTTTGGGCGAAAAAATTTTCTGAAAGCTACGACGTCGGCGCTGGTGCTAGTTACTCAATTTTTCGAGACGAATTCGAATCCGTTGTCAAAATTGAGCTAGAGTCATTTTTTGACCCAAATTGATCAATTTTTCCACTTTTTCAAGTGTATCTCGGGATCGGAGGGTCGCCGCCAAATTGGAACAACAAATTCGAACTCAGCGTGAAAAATTGAGTAAGAAACACTCATTAATTCGAAATTTTTGATTTTCTCAAATTTTGAAAATTTCTCCATACTATACATCAGGTGTTTTTTTGGGCGAAAAAATTTTCTGAAAGCTACGACGTCGGCGCTGGTGCTAGTTACTCAATTTTTCGAGACGAATTCGAATCCGTTGTCAAAATTGAGCTAGAGTCATTTTTTGACCCAAATTGATCAATTTTTCCAACTTTTTCAAGTGTATCTCGGGATCGGAGGGTCGCCGCCAAATTGGAACAACAAATTCGAACTCAGCGTGAAAAATTGAGTAAGAAACACTCATTAATTCGAAATTTTTGATTTTCTCAAATTTTGAAAATTTCTCCATACTATACATCAGGTGTTTTTTTGGGCGAAAAAATTTTCGGAAAGCTACGACGTCGGCGCTGGTGCTAGTTACTCAATTTTTCGAGACGAATTCGAATCCGTTGTCAAAATTGAGCTAGAGTCATTTTTTGACCCAAATTGATCAATTTTTCCACTTTTTCGAGTGTATCTCGGGATCGGAGGGTCGCCGCCAAATTGGAACAACAAATTCGAACTCAGCGTGAAAAATTGAGTAAGAAACACTCATTAATTCGAAATTTTTGATTTTCTCAAATTTTGAAAATTTCTCCATACTATACATCAGGTGTTTTTTTGGGCGAAAAAATTTTCTGAAAGCTACGACGTCGGCGCTGGTGCTAGTTACTCAATTTTTCGAGACGAATTCGAATCCGTTGTCAAAATTGAGCTAGAGTCATTTTTTGACCCAAATTGATCAATTTTTCCAACTTTTTCAAGTGTATCTCGGGATCGGAGGGTCGCCGCCAAATTGGAACAACAAATTCGAACTCAGCGTGAAAAATTGAGTAAGAAACACTCATTAATTCGAAATTTTTGATTTTCTCAAATTTTGAAAATTTCTCCATACTATACATCAGGTGTTTTTTGGGGCGAAAAAATTTTCGGAAAGCTACGACGTCGGCGCTGGTGCTAGTTACTCAATTTTTCGAGACGAATTCGAATCCGTTGTCAAAATTGAGCTAGAGTCATTTTTTGACCCAAATTGATCAATTTTTCCAACTTTTTCAAGTGTATCTCGGGATCGGAGGGTCGCCGCCAAATTGGAACAACAAATTCGAACTCAGCGTGAAAAATTGAGTAAGAAACACTCATTAATTCGAAATTTTTGATTTTCTCAAATTTTGAAAATTTCTCCATACTATACATCAGGTGTTTTTTGGGGCGAAAAAATTTTCGGAAAGCTACGACGTCGGCGCTGGTGCTAGTTACTCAATTTTTCGAGACGAATTCGAATCCGTTGTCAAAATTGAGCTAGAGTCATTTTTTGACCCAAATTGATCAATTTTTCCAACTTTTTCAAGTGTATCTCGGGATCGGAGGGTCGCCGCCAAATTGGAACAACAAATTCGAACTCAGCGTGAAAAATTGAGTAAGAAACACTCATTAATTCGAAATTTTTGATTTTCTCAAATTTTGAAAATTTCTCCATACTATACATCAGGTGTTTTTTTGGGCGAAAAAATTTTCGGAAAGCTACGACGTCGGCGCTGGTGCTAGTTACTCAATTTTTCGAGACGAATTCGAATCCGTTGTCAAAATTGAGCTAGAGTCATTTTTTGACCCAAATTGATCAATTTTTCCAACTTTTTCAAGTGTATCTCGGGATCGGAGGGTCGCCGCCAAATTGGAACAACAAATTCGAACTCAGCGTGAAAAATTGAGTAAGAAACACTCATTAATTCGAAATTTTTGATTTTCTCAAATTTTGAAAATTTCTCCATACTATACATCAGGTGTTTTTTGGGGCGAAAAAATTTTCGGAAAGCTACGACGTCGGCGCTGGTGCTAGTTACTCAATTTTTCGAGACGAATTCGAATCCGTTGTCAAAATTGAGCTAGAGTCATTTTTTGACCCAAATTGATCAATTTTTCCAACTTTTTCAAGTGTATCTCGGGATCGGAGGGTCGCCGCCAAATTGGAACAACAAATTCGAACTCAGCGTGAAAAATTGAGTAAGAAACACTCATTAATTCGAAATTTTTGATTTTCTCAAATTTTGAAAATTTCTCCATACTATACATCAGGTGTTTTTTGGGCGAAAAAATTTTCGGAAAGCTACGACGTCGGCGCTGGTGCTAGTTACTCAATTTTTCGAGACGAATTCGAATCCGTTGTCAAAATTGAGCTAGAGTCATTTTTTGACCCAAATTGATCAATTTTTCCAACTTTTTCAAGTGTATCTCGGGATCGGAGGGTCGCCGCCAAATTGGAACAACAAATTCGAACTCAGCGTGAAAAATTGAGTAAGAAACACTCATTAATTCGAAATTTTTGATTTTCTCAAATTTTGAAAATTTCTCCATACTATACATCAGGTGTTTTTTGGGGCGAAAAAATTTTCGGAAAGCTACGACGTCGGCGCTGGTGCTAGTTACTCAATTTTTCGAGACGAATTCGAATCCGTTGTCAAAATTGAGCTAGAGTCATTTTTTGACCCAAATTGATCAATTTTTCCAACTTTTTCAAGTGTATCTCGGGATCGGAGGGTCGCCGCCAAATTGGAACAACAAATTCGAACTCAGCGTGAAAAATTGAGTAAGAAACACTCATTAATTCGAAATTTTTGATTTTCTCAAATTTTGAAAATTTCTCCATACTATACATCAGGTGTTTTTTGGGCGAAAAAATTTTCGGAAAGCTACGACGTCGGCGCTGGTGCTAGTTACTCAATTTTTCGAGACGAATTCGAATCCGTTGTCAAAATTGAGCTAGAGTCATTTTTTGACCCAAATTGATCAATTTTTCCAACTTTTTCAAGTGTATCTCGGGATCGGAGGGTCGCCGCCAAATTGGAACAACAAATTCGAACTCAGCGTGAAAAATTGAGTAAGAAACACTCATTAATTCGAAATTTTTGATTTTCTCAAATTTTGAAAATTTCTCCATACTATACATCAGGTGTTTTTTTTGGGCGAAAAAATTTTCGGAAAGCTACGACGTCGGCGCTGGTGCTAGTTACTCAATTTTTCGAGACGAATTCGAATCCGTTGTCAAAATTGAGCTAGAGTCATTTTTTGACCCAATTGATCAATTTTTCCAACTTTTTCAAGTGTATCTCGGGATCGGAGGGTCGCCGCCAAATTGGAACAACAAATTCGAACTCAGCGTGAAAAATTGAGTAAGAAACACTCATTAATTCGAAATTTTTGATTTTCTCAAATTTTGAAAATTTCTCCATACTATACATCAGGTGTTTTTTGGGGCGAAAAAATTTTCGGAAAGCTACGACGTCGGCGCTGGTGCTAGTTACTCAATTTTTCGAGACGAATTCGAATCCGTTGTCAAAATTGAGCTAGAGTCATTTTTTGACCCAAATTGATCAATTTTTCCAACTTTTTCAAGTGTATCTCGGGATCGGAGGGTCGCCGCCAAATTGGAACAACAAATTCGAACTCAGCGTGAAAAATTGAGTAAGAAACACTCATTAATTCGAAATTTTTGATTTTCTCAAATTTTGAAAATTTCTCCATACTATACATCAGGTGTTTTTTGGGGCGAAAAAATTTTCGGAAAGCTACGACGTCGGCGCTGGTGCTAGTTACTCAATTTTTCGAGACGAATTCGAATCCGTTGTCAAAATTGAGCTAGAGTCATTTTTTGACCCAAATTGATCAATTTTTCCAACTTTTTCAAGTGTATCTCGGGATCGGAGGGTCGCCGCCAAATTGGAACAACAAATTCGAACTCAGCGTGAAAAATTGAGTAAGAAACACTCATTAATTCGAAATTTTTGATTTTCTCAAATTTTGAAAATTTCTCCATACTATACATCAGGTGTTTTTTGGGCGAAAAAATTTTCGGAAAGCTACGACGTCGGCGCTGGTGCTAGTTACTCAATTTTTCGAGACGAATTCGAATCCGTTGTCAAAATTGAGCTAGAGTCATTTTTTGACCCAAATTGATCAATTTTTCCAACTTTTTCAAGTGTATCTCGGGATCGGAGGGTCGCCGCCAAATTGGAACAACAAATTCGAACTCAGCGTGAAAAATTGAGTAAGAAACACTCATTAATTCGAAATTTTTGATTTTCTCAAATTTTGAAAATTTCTCCATACTATACATCAGGTGTTTTTTTGGGCGAAAAAATTTTCTGAAAGCTACGACGTCGGCGCTGGTGCTAGTTACTCAATTTTTCGAGACGAATTCGAATCCGTTGTCAAAATTGAGCTAGAGTCATTTTTTGACCCAAATTGATCAATTTTTCCAACTTTTTCAAGTGTATCTCGGGATCGGAGGGTCGCCGCCAAATTGGAACAACAAATTCGAACTCAGCGTGAAAAATTGAGTAAGAAACACTCATTAATTCGAAATTTTTGATTTTCTCAAATTTTGAAAATTTCTCCATACTATACATCAGGTGTTTTTTGGGCGAAAAAATTTTCTGAAAGCTACGACGTCGGCGCTGGTGCTAGTTACTCAATTTTTCGAGACGAATTCGAATCCGTTGTCAAAATTGAGCTAGAGTCATTTTTTGACCCAAATTGATCAATTTTTCCAACTTTTTCAAGTGTATCTCGGGATCGGAGGGTCGCCGCCAAATTGGAACAACAAATTCGAACTCAGCGTGAAAAATTGAGTAAGAAACACTCATTAATTCGAAATTTTTGATTTTCTCAAATTTTGAAAATTTCTCCATACTATACATCAGTGTTTTTTGGGGCGAAAAAATTTTCGGAAAGCTACGACGTCGGCGCTGGTGCTAGTTACTCAATTTTTCGAGACGAATTCGAATCCGTTGTCAAAATTGAGCTAGAGTCATTTTTTGACCCAAATTGATCAATTTTTCCAACTTTTTCAAGTGTATCTCGGGATCGGAGGGTCGCCGCCAAATTGGAACAACAAATTCGAACTCAGCGTGAAAAATTGAGTAAGAAACACTCATTAATTCGAAATTTTTGATTTTCTCAAATTTTGAAAATTTCTCCATACTATACATCAGGTGTTTTTTTGGGCGAAAAAATTTTCGGAAAGCTACGACGTCGGCGCTGGTGCTAGTTACTCAATTTTTCGAGACGAATTCGAATCCGTTGTCAAAATTGAGCTAGAGTCATTTTTTGACCCAAATTGATCAATTTTTCCAACTTTTTCAAGTGTATCTCGGGATCGGAGGGTCGCCGCCAAATTGGAACAACAAATTCGAACTCAGCGTGAAAAATTGAGTAAGAAACACTCATTAATTCGAAATTTTTGATTTTCTCAAATTTTGAAAATTTCTCCATACTATACATCAGGTGTTTTTTGGGGCGAAAAAATTTTCTGAAAGCTACGACGTCGGCGCTGGTGCTAGTTACTCAATTTTTCGAGACGAATTCGAATCCGTTGTCAAAATTGAGCTAGAGTCATTTTTTGACCCAAATTGATCAATTTTTCCAACTTTTTCAAGTGTATCTCGGGATCGGAGGGTCGCCGCCAAATTGGAACAACAAATTCGAACTCAGCGTGAAAAATTGAGTAAGAAACACTCATTAATTCGAAATTTTTGATTTTCTCAAATTTTGAAAATTTCTCCATACTATACATCAGGTGTTTTTTTGGGCGAAAAAATTTTCGGAAAGCTACGACGTCGGCGCTGGTGCTAGTTACTCAATTTTTCGAGACGAATTCGAATCCGTTGTCAAAATTGAGCTAGAGTCATTTTTTGACCCAAATTGATCAATTTTTCCAACTTTTTCAAGTGTATCTCGGGATCGGAGGGTCGCCGCCAAATTGGAACAACAAATTCGAACTCAGCGTGAAAAATTGAGTAAGAAACACTCATTAATTCGAAATTTTTGATTTTCTCAAATTTTGAAAATTTCTCCATACTATACATCAGGTGTTTTTTGGGGCGAAAAAATTTTCGGAAAGCTACGACGTCGGCGCTGGTGCTAGTTACTCAATTTTTCGAGACGAATTCGAATCCGTTGTCAAAATTGAGCTAGAGTCATTTTTTGACCCAAATTGATCAATTTTTCCAACTTTTTCAGTGTATCTCGGGATCGGAGGGTCGCCGCCAAATTGGAACAACAAATTCGAACTCAGCGTGAAAAATTGAGTAAGAAACACTCATTAATTCGAAATTTTTGATTTTCTCAAATTTTGAAAATTTCTCCATACTATACATCAGGTGTTTTTTGGGGCGAAAAAATTTTCGGAAAGCTACGACGTCGGCGCTGGTGCTAGTTACTCAATTTTTCGAGACGAATTCGAATCCGTTGTCAAAATTGAGCTAGAGTCATTTTTTGACCCAAATTGATCAATTTTTCCAACTTTTTCAAGTGTATCTCGGGATCGGAGGGTCGCCGCCAAATTGGAACAACAAATTCGAACTCAGCGTGAAAAATTGAGTAAGAAACACTCATTAATTCGAAATTTTTGATTTTCTCAAATTTTGAAAATTTCTCCATACTATACATCAGGTGTTTTTTTGGGCGAAAAAATTTTCGGAAAGCTACGACGTCGGCGCTGGTGCTAGTTACTCAATTTTTCGAGACGAATTCGAATCCGTTGTCAAAATTGAGCTAGAGTCATTTTTTGACCCAAATTGATCAATTTTTCCAACTTTTTCAAGTGTATCTCGGGATCGGAGGGTCGCCGCCAAATTGGAACAACAAATTCGAACTCAGCGTGAAAAATTGAGTAAGAAACACTCATTAATTCGAAATTTTTGATTTTCTCAAATTTTGAAAATTTCTCCATACTATACATCAGGTGTTTTTTGGGCGAAAAAATTTTCTGAAAGCTACGACGTCGGCGCTGGTGCTAGTTACTCAATTTTTCGAGACGAATTCGAATCCGTTGTCAAAATTGAGCTAGAGTCATTTTTTGACCCAAATTGATCAATTTTTCCAACTTTTTCAAGTGTATCTCGGGATCGGAGGGTCGCCGCCAAATTGGAACAACAAATTCGAACTCAGCGTGAAAAATTGAGTAAGAAACACTCATTAATTCGAAATTTTTGATTTTCTCAAATTTTGAAAATTTCTCCATACTATACATCAGGTGTTTTTTTGGGCGAAAAAATTTTCTGAAAGCTACGACGTCGGCGCTGGTGCTAGTTACTCAATTTTTCGAGACGAATTCGAATCCGTTGTCAAAATTGAGCTAGAGTCATTTTTGACCCAAATTGATCAATTTTTCCAACTTTTTCAAGTGTATCTCGGGATCGGAGGGTCGCCGCCAAATTGGAACAACAAATTCGAACTCAGCGTGAAAAATTGAGTAAGAAACACTCATTAATTCGAAATTTTTGATTTTCTCAAATTTTGAAAATTTCTCCATACTATACATCAGGTGTTTTTTTGGGCGAAAAAATTTTCGGAAAGCTACGACGTCGGCGCTGGTGCTAGTTACTCAATTTTTCGAGACGAATTCGAATCCGTTGTCAAAATTGAGCTAGAGTCATTTTTTGACCCAAATTGATCAATTTTTCCAACTTTTTCAAGTGTATCTCGGGATCGGAGGGTCGCCGCCAAATTGGAACAACAAATTCGAACTCAGCGTGAAAAATTGAGTAAGAAACACTCATTAATTCGAAATTTTTGATTTTCTCAAATTTTGAAAATTTCTCCATACTATACATCAGGTGTTTTTTTGGGCGAAAAAATTTTGAAAGCTACGACGTCGGCGCTGGTGCTAGTTACTCAATTTTTCGAGACGAATTCGAATCCGTTGTCAAAATTGAGCTAGAGTCATTTTTTGACCCAAATTGATCAATTTTTCCAACTTTTTCAAGTGTATCTCGGGATCGGAGGGTCGCCGCCAAATTGGAACAACAAATTCGAACTCAGCGTGAAAAATTGAGTAAGAAACACTCATTAATTCGAAATTTTTGATTTTCTCAAATTTTGAAAATTTCTCCATACATCAGGTGTTTTTTTGGGCGAAAAAATTTTCGGAAAGCTACGACGTCGGCGCTGGTGCTAGTTACTCAATTTTTCGAGACGAATTCGAATCCGTTGTCAAAATTGAGCTAGAGTCATTTTTTGACCCAAATTGATCAATTTTTCCAACTTTTTCGAGTGTATCTCGGGATCGGAGGGTCGCCGCCAAATTGGAACAACAAATTCGAACTCAGCGTGAAAAATTGAGTAAGAAACACTCATTAATTCGAAATTTTTGATTTTCTCAAATTTTGAAAATTTCTCCATACTATACATCAGGTGTTTTTTTGGGCGAAAAAATTTTCGGAAAGCTACGACGTCGGCGCTGGTGCTAGTTACTCAATTTTTCGAGACGAATTCGAATCCGTTGTCAAAATTGAGCTAGAGTCATTTTTTGACCCAAATTGATCAATTTTTCCAACTTTTTCAAGTGTATCTCGGGATCGGAGGGTCGCCGCCAAATTGGAACAACAAATTCGAACTCAGCGTGAAAAATTGAGTAAGAAACACTCATTAATTCGAAATTTTTGATTTTCTCAAATTTTGAAAATTTCTCCATACTATACATCAGGTGTTTTTTGGGGCGAAAAAATTTTCGGAAAGCTACGACGTCGGCGCTGGTGCTAGTTACTCAATTTTTCGAGACGAATTCGAATCCGTTGTCAAAATTGAGCTAGAGTCATTTTTTGACCCAAATTGATCAATTTTTCCAACTTTTTCAAGTGTATCTCGGGATCGGAGGGTCGCCGCCAAATTGGAACAACAAATTCGAACTCAGCGTGAAAAATTGAGTAAGAAACACTCATTAATTCGAAATTTTTGATTTTCTCAAATTTTGAAAATTTCTCCATACTATACATCAGGTGTTTTTTTGGGCGAAAAAATTTTCGGAAAGCTACGACGTCGGCGCTGGTGCTAGTTACTCAATTTTTCGAGACGAATTCGAATCCGTTGTCAAAATTGAGCTAGAGTCATTTTTTGACCCAAATTGATCAATTTTTCCAACTTTTTCGAGTGTATCTCGGGATCGGAGGGTCGCCGCCAAATTGGAACAACAAATTCGAACTCAGCGTGAAAAATTGAGTAAGAAACACTCATTAATTCGAAATTTTTGATTTTCTCAAATTTTGAAAATTTCTCCATACTATACATCAGGTGTTTTTTGGGGCGAAAAAATTTTCGGAAAGCTACGACGTCGGCGCTGGTGCTAGTTACTCAATTTTTCGAGACGAATTCGAATCCGTTGTCAAAATTGAGCTAGAGTCATTTTTTGACCCAAATTGATCAATTTTTCCAACTTTTTCAAGTGTATCTCGGGATCGGAGGGTCGCCGCCAAATTGGAACAACAAATTCGAACTCAGCGTGAAAAATTGAGTAAGAAACACTCATTAATTCGAAATTTTTGATTTTCTCAAATTTTGAAAATTTCTCCATACTATACATCAGGTGTTTTTTTGGGCGAAAAAATTTTCGGAAAGCTACGACGTCGGCGCTGGTGCTAGTTACTCAATTTTTCGAGACGAATTCGAATCCGTTGTCAAAATTGAGCTAGAGTCATTTTTTGACCCAAATTGATCAATTTTTCCAACTTTTTCAAGTGTATCTCGGGATCGGAGGGTCGCCGCCAAATTGGAACAACAAATTCGAACTCAGCGTGAAAAATTGAGTAAGAAACACTCATTAATTCGAAATTTTTGATTTTCTCAAATTTTGAAAATTTCTCCATACTATACATCAGGTGTTTTTTGGGGCGAAAAAATTTTCTGAAAGCTACGACGTCGGCGCTGGTGCTAGTTACTCAATTTTTCGAGACGAATTCGAATCCGTTGTCAAAATTGAGCTAGAGTCATTTTTTGACCCAAATTGATCAATTTTTCCAACTTTTTCAAGTGTATCTCGGGATCGGAGGGTCGCCGCGCCAATTGGAACAACAAATTCGAACTCAGCGTGAAAAATTGAGTAAGAAACACTCATTAATTCGAAATTTTTGATTTTCTCAAATTTTGAAAATTTCTCCATACTATACATCAGGTGTTTTTTTGGGGCGAAAAAATTTTCGGAAAGCTACGACGTCGGCGCTGGTGCTAGTTACTCAATTTTTCGAGACGAATTCGAATCCGTTGTCAAAATTGAGCTAGAGTCATTTTTTGACCCAAATTGATCAATTTTTCCAACTTTTTCAAGTGTATCTCGGGATCGGAGGGTCGCCGCCAAATTGGAACAACAAATTCGAACTCAGCGTGAAAAATTGAGTAAGAAACACTCATTAATTCGAAATTTTTGATTTTCTCAAATTTTGAAAATTTCTCCATACTATACATCAGGTGTTTTTTGGGGCGAAAAAATTTTCGGAAAGCTACGACGTCGGCGCTGGTGCTAGTTACTCAATTTTTCGAGACGAATTCGAATCCGTTGTCAAAATTGAGCTAGAGTCATTTTTTGACCCAAATTGATCAATTTTTCCAACTTTTTCAAGTGTATCTCGGGATCGGAGGGTCGCCGCCAAATTGGAACAACAAATTCGAACTCAGCGTGAAAAATTGAGTAAGAAACACTCATTAATTCGAAATTTTTGATTTTCTCAAATTTTGAAAATTTCTCCATACTATACATCAGGTGTTTTTTTGGGCGAAAAAATTTTCGGAAGCTACGACGTCGGCGCTGGTGCTAGTTACTCAATTTTTCGAGACGAATTCGAATCCGTTGTCAAAATTGAGCTAGAGTCATTTTTTGACCCAAATTGATCAATTTTTCCAACTTTTTCAAGTGTATCTCGGGATCGGAGGGTCGCCGCCAAATTGGAACAACAAATTCGAACTCAGCGTGAAAAATTGAGTAAGAAACACTCATTAATTCGAAATTTTTGATTTTC
Source organism: Acanthococcus lagerstroemiae (assembly GCA_031841125.1). Taxonomy (NCBI): domain Eukaryota; kingdom Metazoa; phylum Arthropoda; class Insecta; order Hemiptera; family Eriococcidae; genus Acanthococcus; species Acanthococcus lagerstroemiae. The sequence goes on along the minus strand of JAJSSI010000057.1, from coordinate 44,911 downwards.
TCAAATTTTGAAAATTTCTCCATACTATACATCAGGTGTTTTTTGGGGCGAAAAAATTTTCTGAAAGCTACGACGTCGGCGCTGGTGCTAGTTACTCAATTTTTCGAGACGAATTCGAATCCGTTGTCAAAATTGAGCTAGAGTCATTTTTTGACCCAAATTGATCAATTTTTCCATTTTTTTCAAGTGTATCTCGGGATCGGAGGGTCGCCGCCAAATTGGAACAACAAATTCGAACTCAGCGTGAAAAATTGAGTAAGAAACACTCATTAATTCGAAATTTTTGATTTTCTCAAATTTTGAAAATTTCTCCATACTATACATCAGGTGTTTTTTGGGGCGAAAAAATTTTCGGAAAGCTACGACGTCGGCGCTGGTGCTAGTTACTCAATTTTTCGAGACGAATTCGAATCCGTTGTCAAAATTGAGCTAGAGTCATTTTTTGACCCAAATTGATCAATTTTTCCAACTTTTTCAAGTGTATCTCGGGATCGGAGGGTCGCCGCCAAATTGGAACAACAAATTCGAACTCAGCGTGAAAAATTGAGTAAGAAACACTCATTAATTCGAAATTTTTGATTTTCTCAAATTTTGAAAATTTCTCCATACTATACATCAGGTGTTTTTTTGGGCGAAAAAATTTTCGGAAAGCTACGACGTCGGCGCTGGTGCTAGTTACTCAATTTTTCGAGACGAATTCGAATCCGTTGTCAAAATTGAGCTAGAGTCATTTTTTGACCCAAATTGATCAATTTTTCCAACTTTTTCAAGTGTATCTCGGGATCGGAGGGTCGCCGCCAAATTGGAACAACAAATTCGAACTCAGCGTGAAAAATTGAGTAAGAAACACTCATTAATTCGAAATTTTTGATTTTCTCAAATTTTGAAAATTTCTCCATACTATACATCAGGTGTTTTTTTGGGCGAAAAAATTTTCTGAAAGCTACGACGTCGGCGCTGGTGCTAGTTACTCAATTTTTCGAGACGAATTCGAATCCGTTGTCAAAATTGAGCTAGAGTCATTTTTTGACCCAAATTGATCAATTTTTCCAACTTTTTCAAGTGTATCTCGGGATCGGAGGGTCGCCGCCAAATTGGAACAACAAATTCGAACTCAGCGTGAAAAATTGAGTAAGAAACACTCATTAATTCGAAATTTTTGATTTTCTCAAATTTTGAAAATTTCTCCATACTATACATCAGGTGTTTTTTTGGGGCGAAAAAATTTTCGGAAAGCTACGACGTCGGCGCTGGTGCTAGTTACTCAATTTTTCGAGACGAATTCGAATCCGTTGTCAAAATTGAGCTAGAGTCATTTTTTGACCCAAATTGATCAATTTTTCCATTTTTTTCGAGTGTATCTCGGGATCGGAGGGTCGCCGCCAAATTGGAACAACAAATTCGAACTCAGCGTGAAAAATTGAGTAAGAAACACTCATTAATTCGAAATTTTTGATTTTCTCAAATTTTGAAAATTTCTCCATACTATACATCAGGTGTTTTTTGGGGCGAAAAAATTTTCTGAAAGCTACGACGTCGGCGCTGGTGCTAGTTACTCAATTTTTCGAGACGAATTCGAATCCGTTGTCAAAATTGAGCTAGAGTCATTTTTTGACCCAAATTGATCAATTTTTCCAACTTTTTCAAGTGTATCTCGGGATCGGAGGGTCGCCGCCAAATTGGAACAACAAATTCGAACTCAGCGTGAAAAATTGAGTAAGAAACACTCATTAATTCGAAATTTTTGATTTTCTCAAATTTTGAAAATTTCTCCATACTATACATCAGGTGTTTTTTGGGCGAAAAAATTTTCGGAAAGCTACGACGTCGGCGCTGGTGCTAGTTACTCAATTTTTCGAGACGAATTCGAATCCGTTGTCAAAATTGAGCTAGAGTCATTTTTTGACCCAAATTGATCAATTTTTCCAACTTTTTCAAGTGTATCTCGGGATCGGAGGGTCGCCGCCAAATTGGAACAACAAATTCGAACTCAGCGTGAAAAATTGAGTAAGAAACACTCATTAATTCGAAATTTTTGATTTTCTCAAATTTTGAAAATTTCTCCATACTATACATCAGGTGTTTTTTTGGGCGAAAAAATTTTCGGAAAGCTACGACGTCGGCGCTGGTGCTAGTTACTCAATTTTTCGAGACGAATTCGAATCCGTTGTCAAAATTGAGCTAGAGTCATTTTTTGACCCAAATTGATCAATTTTTCCAACTTTTTCAAGTGTATCTCGGGATCGGAGGGTCGCCGCCAAATTGGAACAACAAATTCGAACTCAGCGTGAAAAATTGAGTAAGAAACACTCATTAATTCGAAATTTTTGATTTTCTCAAATTTTGAAAATTTCTCCATACTATACATCAGGTGTTTTTTTGGGCGAAAAAATTTTCGGAAAGCTACGACGTCGGCGCTGGTGCTAGTTACTCAATTTTTCGAGACGAATTCGAATCCGTTGTCAAAATTGAGCTAGAGTCATTTTTTGACCCAAATTGATCAATTTTTCCAACTTTTTCAAGTGTATCTCGGGATCGGAGGGTCGCCGCCAAATTGGAACAACAAATTCGAACTCAGCGTGAAAAATTGAGTAAGAAACACTCATTAATTCGAAATTTTTGATTTTCTCAAATTTTGAAAATTTCTCCATACTATACATCAGGTGTTTTTTTGGGCGAAAAAATTTTCGGAAAGCTACGACGTCGGCGCTGGTGCTAGTTACTCAATTTTTCGAGACGAATTCGAATCCGTTGTCAAAATTGAGCTAGAGTCATTTTTTGACCCAAATTGATCAATTTTTCCAACTTTTTCAAGTGTATCTCGGGATCGGAGGGTCGCCGCCAAATTGGAACAACAAATTCGAACTCAGCGTGAAAAATTGAGTAAGAAACACTCATTAATTCGAAATTTTTGATTTTCTCAAATTTTGAAAATTTCTCCATACTATACATCAGGTGTTTTTTGGGGCGAAAAAATTTTCTGAAAGCTACGACGTCGGCGCTGGTGCTAGTTACTCAATTTTTCGAGACGAATTCGAATCCGTTGTCAAAATTGAGCTAGAGTCATTTTTTGACCCAAATTGATCAATTTTTCCAACTTTTTCAAGTGTATCTCGGGATCGGAGGGTCGCCGCCAAATTGGAACAACAAATTCGAACTCAGCGTGAAAAATTGAGTAAGAAACACTCATTAATTCGAAATTTTTGATTTTCTCAAATTTTGAAAATTTCTCCATACTATACATCAGGTGTTTTTTTGGGCGAAAAAATTTTCGGAAAGCTACGACGTCGGCGCTGGTGCTAGTTACTCAATTTTTCGAGACGAATTCGAATCCGTTGTCAAAATTGAGCTAGAGTCATTTTTTGACCCAAATTGATCAATTTTTCCAACTTTTTCAAGTGTATCTCGGGATCGGAGGGTCGCCGCCAAATTGGAACAACAAATTCGAACTCAGCGTGAAAAATTGAGTAAGAAACACTCATTAATTCGAAATTTTTGATTTTCTCAAATTTTGAAAATTTCTCCATACTATACATCAGGTGTTTTTTGGGGCGAAAAAATTTTCTGAAAGCTACGACGTCGGCGCTGGTGCTAGTTACTCAATTTTTCGAGACGAATTCGAATCCGTTGTCAAAATTGAGCTAGAGTCATTTTTTGACCCAAATTGATCAATTTTTCCAACTTTTTCAAGTGTATCTCGGGATCGGAGGGTCGCCGCCAAATTGGAACAACAAATTCGAACTCAGCGTGAAAAATTGAGTAAGAAACACTCATTAATTCGAAATTTTTGATTTTCTCAAATTTTGAAAATTTCTCCATACTATACATCAGGATTTTCTGAAAGCTACGACGTCGGCGCTGGTGCTAGTTACTCAATTTTTCGAGACGAATTCGAATCCGTTGTCAAAATTGAGCTAGAGTCATTTTTTGACCCAAATTGATCAATTTTTCCAACTTTTTCAAGTGTATCTCGGGATCGGAGGGTCGCCGCCAAATTGGAACAACAAATTCGAACTCAGCGTGAAAAATTGAGTAAGAAACACTCATTAATTCGAAATTTTTGATTTTCTCAAATTTTGAAAATTTCTCCATACTATACATCAGGTGTTTTTTTGGGCGAAAAAATTTTCGGAAAGCTACGACGTCGGCGCTGGTGCTAGTTACTCAATTTTTCGAGACGAATTCGAATCCGTTGTCAAAATTGAGCTAGAGTCATTTTTTGACCCAAATTGATCAATTTTTCCAACTTTTTCAAGTGTATCTCGGGATCGGAGGGTCGCCGCCAAATTGGAACAACAAATTCGAACTCAGCGTGAAAAATTGAGTAAGAAACACTCATTAATTCGAAATTTTTGATTTTCTCAAATTTTGAAAATTTCTCCATACTATACATCAGGTGTTTTTTGGGCGAAAAAATTTTCGGAAAGCTACGACGTCGGCGCTGGTGCTAGTTACTCAATTTTTCGAGACGAATTCGAATCCGTTGTCAAAATTGAGCTAGAGTCATTTTTTGACCCAAATTGATCAATTTTTCCACTTTTTCAAGTGTATCTCGGGATCGGAGGGTCGCCGCCAAATTGGAACAACAAATTCGAACTCAGCGTGAAAAATTGAGTAAGAAACACTCATTAATTCGAAATTTTTGATTTTCTCAAATTTTGAAAATTTCTCCATACTATAAATTCGAAATACGTTGTCAAAATTGAGCTAGAGTCATTTTTTGACCCAAATTGATCAATTTTTCCAACTTTTTCAAGTGTATCTCGGGATCGGAGGGTCGCCGCCAAATTGGAACAACAAATTCGAACTCAGCGTGAAAAATTGAGTAAGAAACACTCATTAATTCGAAATTTTTGATTTTCTCAAATTTTGAAAATTTCTCCATACTATACATCAGGTGTTTTTTTGGGCGAAAAAATTTTCGGAAAGCTACGACGTCGGCGCTGGTGCTAGTTACTCAATTTTTCGAGACGAATTCGAATCCGTTGTCAAAATTGAGCTAGAGTCATTTTTTGACCCAAATTGATCAATTTTTCCAACTTTTTCAAGTGTATCTCGGGATCGGAGGGTCGCCGCCAAATTGGAACAACAAATTCGAACTCAGCGTGAAAAATTGAGTAAGAAACACTCATTAATTCGAAATTTTTGATTTTCTCAAATTTTGAAAATTTCTCCATACTATACATCAGGTGTTTTTTGGGGCGAAAAAATTTTCTGAAAGCTACGACGTCGGCGCTGGTGCTAGTTACTCAATTTTTCGAGACGAATTCGAATCCGTTGTCAAAATTGAGCTAGAGTCATTTTTTGACCCAAATTGATCAATTTTTCCAACTTTTTCAAGTGTATCTCGGGATCGGAGGGTCGCCGCCAAATTGGAACAACAAATTCGAACTCAGCGTGAAAAATTGAGTAAGAAACACTCATTAATTCGAAATTTTTGATTTTCTCAAATTTTGAAAATTTCTCCATACTATACATCAGGTGTTTTTTGGGCGAAAAAATTTTCGGAAAGCTACGACGTCGGCGCTGGTGCTAGTTACTCAATTTTTCGAGACGAATTCGAATCCGTTGTCAAAATTGAGCTAGAGTCATTTTTTGACCCAAATTGATCAATTTTTCCAACTTTTTCAAGTGTATCTCGGGATCGGAGGGTCGCCGCCAAATTGGAACAACAAATTCGAACTCAGCGTGAAAAATTGAGTAAGAAACACTCATTAATTCGAAATTTTTGATTTTCTCAAATTTTGAAAATTTCTCCATACTATACATCAGGTGTTTTTTTGGGCGAAAAAATTTTCGGAAAGCTACGACGTCGGCGCTGGTGCTAGTTACTCAATTTTTCGAGACGAATTCGAATCCGTTGTCAAAATTGAGCTAGAGTCATTTTTTGACCCAAATTGATCAATTTTTCCAACTTTTTCAAGTGTATCTCGGGATCGGAGGGTCGCCGCCAAATTGGAACAACAAATTCGAACTCAGCGTGAAAAATTGAGTAAGAAACACTCATTAATTCGAAATTTTTGATTTTCTCAAATTTTGAAAATTTCTCCATACTATACATCAGGTGTTTTTTTGGGCGAAAAAATTTTCTGAAAGCTACGACGTCGGCGCTGGTGCTAGTTACTCAATTTTTCGAGACGAATTCGAATCCGTTGTCAAAATTGAGCTAGAGTCATTTTTTGACCCAAATTGATCAATTTTTCCAACTTTTTCAAGTGTATCTCGGGATCGGAGGGTCGCCGCCAAATTGGAACAACAAATTCGAACTCAGCGTGAAAAATTGAGTAAGAAACACTCATTAATTCGAAATTTTTGATTTTCTCAAATTTTGAAAATTTCTCCATACTATACATCAGGTGTTTTTTTGGGCGAAAAAATTTTCTGAAAGCTACGACGTCGGCGCTGGTGCTAGTTACTCAATTTTTCGAGACGAATTCGAATCCGTTGTCAAAATTGAGCTAGAGTCATTTTTTGACCCAAATTGATCAATTTTTCCAACTTTTTCAAGTGTATCTCGGGATCGGAGGGTCGCCGCCAAATTGGAACAACAAATTCGAACTCAGCGTGAAAAATTGAGTAAGAAACACTCATTAATTCGAAATTTTTGATTTTCTCAAATTTTGAAAATTTCTCCATACTATACATCAGGTGTTTTTTGGGCGAAAAAATTTTCGGAAAGCTACGACGTCGGCGCTGGTGCTAGTTACTCAATTTTTCGAGACGAATTCGAATCCGTTGTCAAAATTGAGCTAGAGTCATTTTTTGACCCAAATTGATCAATTTTTCCAACTTTTTCAAGTGTATCTCGGGATCGGAGGGTCGCCGCCAAATTGGAACAACAAATTCGAACTCAGCGTGAAAAATTGAGTAAGAAACACTCATTAATTCGAAATTTTTGATTTTCTCAAATTTTGAAAATTTCTCCATACTATACATCAGGTGTTTTTTTGGGCGAAAAAATTTTCTGAAAGCTACGACGTCGGCGCTGGTGCTAGTTACTCAATTTTTCGAGACGAATTCGAATCCGTTGTCAAAATTGAGCTAGAGTCATTTTTTGACCCAAATTGATCAATTTTTCCATTTTTTCAAGTGTATCTCGGGATCGGAGGGTCGCCGCCAAATTGGAACAACAAATTCGAACTCAGCGTGAAAAATTGAGTAAGAAACACTCATTAATTCGAAATTTTTGATTTTCTCAAATTTTGAAAATTTCTCCATACTATACATCAGGTGTTTTTTTGGGCGAAAAAATTTTCTGAAAGCTACGACGTCGGCGCTGGTGCTAGTTACTCAATTTTTCGAGACGAATTCGAATCCGTTGTCAAAATTGAGCTAGAGTCATTTTTTGACCCAAATTGATCAATTTTTCCAACTTTTTCAAGTGTATCTCGGGATCGGAGGGTCGCCGCCAAATTGGAACAACAAATTCGAACTCAGCGTGAAAAATTGAGTAAGAAACACTCATTAATTCGAAATTTTTGATTTTCTCAAATTTTGAAAATTTCTCCATACTATACATCAGGTGTTTTTTTGGGCGAAAAAATTTTCGGAAAGCTACGACGTCGGCGCTGGTGCTAGTTACTCAATTTTTCGAGACGAATTCGAATCCGTTGTCAAAATTGAGCTAGAGTCATTTTTTGACCCAAATTGATCAATTTTTCCAACTTTTTCAAGTGTATCTCGGGATCGGAGGGTCGCCGCCAAATTGGAACAACAAATTCGAACTCAGCGTGAAAAATTGAGTAAGAAACACTCATTAATTCGAAATTTTTGATTTTCTCAAATTTTGAAAATTTCTCCATACTATACATCAGGTGTTTTTTGGGGCGAAAAAATTTTCGGAAAGCTACGACGTCGGCGCTGGTGCTAGTTACTCAATTTTTCGAGACGAATTCGAATCCGTTGTCAAAATTGAGCTAGAGTCATTTTTTGACCCAAATTGATCAATTTTTCCAACTTTTTCAAGTGTATCTCGGGATCGGAGGGTCGCCGCCAAATTGGAACAACAAATTCGAACTCAGCGTGAAAAATTGAGTAAGAAACACTCATTAATTCGAAATTTTTGATTTTCTCAAATTTTGAAAATTTCTCCATACTATACATCAGGTGTTTTTTTGGGCGAAAAAATTTTCGAAAGCTACGACGTCGGCGCTGGTGCTAGTTACTCAATTTTTCGAGACGAATTCGAATCCGTTGTCAAAATTGAGCTAGAGTCATTTTTTGACCCAAATTGATCAATTTTTCCATTTTTTCGAGTGTATCTCGGGATCGGAGGGTCGCCGCCAAATTGGAACAACAAATTCGAACTCAGCGTGAAAAATTGAGTAAGAAACACTCATTAATTCGAAATTTTTGATTTTCTCAAATTTTGAAAATTTCTCCATACTATACATCAGGTGTTTTTTGGGGCGAAAAAATTTTCTGAAAGCTACGACGTCGGCGCTGGTGCTAGTTACTCAATTTTTCGAGACGAATTCGAATCCGTTGTCAAAATTGAGCTAGAGTCATTTTTTGACCCAAATTGATCAATTTTTCCAACTTTTTCAAGTGTATCTCGGGATCGGAGGGTCGCCGCCAAATTGGAACAACAAATTCGAACTCAGCGTGAAAAATTGAGTAAGAAACACTCATTAATTCGAAATTTTTGATTTTCTCAAATTTTGAAAATTTCTCCATACTATACATCAGGTGTTTTTTGGGGCGAAAAAATTTTCTGAAAGCTACGACGTCGGCGCTGGTGCTAGTTACTCAATTTTTCGAGACGAATTCGAATCCGTTGTCAAAATTGAGCTAGAGTCATTTTTTGACCCAAATTGATCAATTTTTCCAACTTTTTCAAGTGTATCTCGGGATCGGAGGGTCGCCGCCAAATTGGAACAACAAATTCGAACTCAGCGTGAAAAATTGAGTAAGAAACACTCATTAATTCGAAATTTTTGATTTTCTCAAATTTTGAAAATTTCTCCATACTATACATCAGGTGTTTTTTGGGGCGAAAAAATTTTCGGAAAGCTACGACGTCGGCGCTGGTGCTAGTTACTCAATTTTTCGAGACGAATTCGAATCCGTTGTCAAAATTGAGCTAGAGTCATTTTTTGACCCAAATTGATCAATTTTTCCAACTTTTTCAAGTGTATCTCGGGATCGGAGGGTCGCCGCCAAATTGGAACAACAAATTCGAACTCAGCGTGAAAAATTGAGTAAGAAACACTCATTAATTCGAAATTTTTGATTTTCTCAAATTTTGAAAATTTCTCCATACTATACATCAGGTGTTTTTTTGGGCGAAAAAATTTTCGGAAAGCTACGACGTCGGCGCTGGTGCTAGTTACTCAATTTTTCGAGACGAATTCGAATCCGTTGTCAAAATTGAGCTAGAGTCATTTTTTGACCCAAATTGATCAATTTTTCCATTTTTTCAAGTGTATCTCGGGATCGGAGGGTCGCCGCCAAATTGGAACAACAAATTCGAACTCAGCGTGAAAAATTGAGTAAGAAACACTCATTAATTCGAAATTTTTGATTTTCTCAAATTTTGAAAATTTCTCCATACTATACATCAGGTGTTTTTTGGGCGAAAAAATTTTCTGAAAGCTACGACGTCGGCGCTGGTGCTAGTTACTCAATTTTTCGAGACGAATTCGAATCCGTTGTCAAAATTGAGCTAGAGTCATTTTTTGACCCAAATTGATCAATTTTTCCAACTTTTTCAAGTGTATCTCGGGATCGGAGGGTCGCCGCCAAATTGGAACAACAAATTCGAACTCAGCGTGAAAAATTGAGTAAGAAACACTCATTAATTCGAAATTTTTGATTTTCTCAAATTTTGAAAATTTCTCCATACTATACATCAGGTGTTTTTTGGGGCGAAAAAATTTTCTGAAAGCTACGACGTCGGCGCTGGTGCTAGTTACTCAATTTTTCGAGACGAATTCGAATCCGTTGTCAAAATTGAGCTAGAGTCATTTTTTGACCCAAATTGATCAATTTTTCCAACTTTTTCAAGTGTATCTCGGGATCGGAGGGTCGCCGCCAAATTGGAACAACAAATTCGAACTCAGCGTGAAAAATTGAGTAAGAAACACTCATTAATTCGAAATTTTTGATTTTCTCAAATTTTGAAAATTTCTCCATACTATACATCAGGTGTTTTTTGGGGCGAAAAAATTTTCTGAAAGCTACGACGTCGGCGCTGGTGCTAGTTACTCAATTTTTCGAGACGAATTCGAATCCGTTGTCAAAATTGAGCTAGAGTCATTTTTTGACCCAAATTGATCAATTTTTCCAACTTTTTCAAGTGTATCTCGGGATCGGAGGGTCGCCGCCAAATTGGAACAACAAATTCGAACTCAGCGTGAAAAATTGAGTAAGAAACACTCATTAATTCGAAATTTTTGATTTTCTCAAATTTTGAAAATTTCTCCATACTATACATCAGGTGTTTTTTGGGCGAAAAAATTTTCGAAAGCTACGACGTCGGCGCTGGTGCTAGTTACTCAATTTTTCGAGACGAATTCGAATCCGTTGTCAAAATTGAGCTAGAGTCATTTTTTGACCCAAATTGATCAATTTTTCCATTTTTTTCAAGTGTATCTCGGGATCGGAGGGTCGCCGCCAAATTGGAACAACAAATTCGAACTCAGCGTGAAAAATTGAGTAAGAAACACTCATTAATTCGAAATTTTTGATTTTCTCAAATTTTGAAAATTTCTCCATACTATACATCAGGTGTTTTTTGGGGCGAAAAAATTTTCTGAAAGCTACGACGTCGGCGCTGGTGCTAGTTACTCAATTTTTCGAGACGAATTCGAATCCGTTGTCAAAATTGAGCTAGAGTCATTTTTTGACCCAAATTGATCAATTTTTCCAACTTTTTCAAGTGTATCTCGGGATCGGAGGGTCGCCGCCAAATTGGAACAACAAATTCGAACTCAGCGTGAAAAATTGAGTAAGAAACACTCATTAATTCGAAATTTTTGATTTTCTCAAATTTTGAAAATTTCTCCATACTATACATCAGGTGTTTTTTGGGGCGAAAAAATTTTCTGAAAGCTACGACGTCGGCGCTGGTGCTAGTTACTCAATTTTTCGAGACGAATTCGAATCCGTTGTCAAAATTGAGCTAGAGTCATTTTTTGACCCAAATTGATCAATTTTTCCAACTTTTTCAAGTGTATCTCGGGATCGGAGGGTCGCCGCCAAATTGGAACAACAAATTCGAACTCAGCGTGAAAAATTGAGTAAGAAACACTCATTAATTCGAAATTTTTGATTTTCTCAAATTTTGAAAATTTCTCCATACTATACATCAGGTGTTTTTTGGGGCGAAAAAATTTTCGAAAGCTACGACGTCGGCGCTGGTGCTAGTTACTCAATTTTTCGAGACGAATTCGAATCCGTTGTCAAAATTGAGCTAGAGTCATTTTTTGACCCAAATTGATCAATTTTTCCAACTTTTTCAAGTGTATCTCGGGATCGGAGGGTCGCCGCCAAATTGGAACAACAAATTCGAACTCAGCGTGAAAAATTGAGTAAGAAACACTCATTAATTCGAAATTTTTGATTTTCTCAAATTTTGAAAATTTCTCCATACTATACATCAGGTGTTTTTTGGGCGAAAAAATTTTCGGAAAGCTACGACGTCGGCGCTGGTGCTAGTTACTCAATTTTTCGAGACGAATTCGAATCCGTTGTCAAAATTGAGCTAGAGTCATTTTTTGACCCAAATTGATCAATTTTTCCATTTTTTTCGAGTGTATCTCGGGATCGGAGGGTCGCCGCCAAATTGGAACAACAAATTCGAACTCAGCGTGAAAAATTGAGTAAGAAACACTCATTAATTCGAAATTTTTGATTTTCTCAAATTTTGAAAATTTCTCCATACATCAGGTGTTTTTTGGGCGAAAAAATTTTCTGAAAGCTACGACGTCGGCGCTGGTGCTAGTTACTCAATTTTTCGAGACGAATTCGAATCCGTTGTCAAAATTGAGCTAGAGTCATTTTTTGACCCAAATTGATCAATTTTTCCATTTTTTCAAGTGTATCTCGGGATCGGAGGGTCGCCGCCAAATTGGAACAACAAATTCGAACTCAGCGTGAAAAATTGAGTAAGAAACACTCATTAATTCGAAATTTTTGATTTTCTCAAATTTTGAAAATTTCTCCATACTATACATCAGGTGTTTTTTGGGGCGAAAAAATTTTCGGAAAGCTACGACGTCGGCGCTGGTGCTAGTTACTCAATTTTTCGAGACGAATTCGAATCCGTTGTCAAAATTGAGCTAGAGTCATTTTTTGACCCAAATTGATCAATTTTTCCAACTTTTTCAAGTGTATCTCGGGATCGGAGGGTCGCCGCCAAATTGGAACAACAAATTCGAACTCAGCGTGAAAAATTGAGTAAGAAACACTCATTAATTCGAAATTTTTGATTTTCTCAAATTTTGAAAATTTCTCCATACTATACATCAGGTGTTTTTTGGGGCGAAAAATTTTCTGAAAGCTACGACGTCGGCGCTGGTGCTAGTTACTCAATTTTTCGAGACGAATTCGAATCCGTTGTCAAAATTGAGCTAGAGTCATTTTTTGACCCAAATTGATCAATTTTTCCAACTTTTTCAAGTGTATCTCGGGATCGGAGGGTCGCCGCCAAATTGGAACAACAAATTCGAACTCAGCGTGAAAAATTGAGTAAGAAACACTCATTAATTCGAAATTTTTGATTTTCTCAAATTTTGAAAATTTCTCCATACTATACATCAGGTGTTTTTTTGGCGAAAAAATTTTCGGAAAGCTACGACGTCGGCGCTGGTGCTAGTTACTCAATTTTTCGAGACGAATTCGAATCCGTTGTCAAAATTGAGCTAGAGTCATTTTTTGACCCAAATTGATCAATTTTTCCACTTTTTTCAAGTGTATCTCGGGATCGGAGGGTCGCCGCCAAATTGGAACAACAAATTCGAACTCAGCGTGAAAAATTGAGTAAGAAACACTCATTAATTCGAAATTTTTGATTTTCTCAAATTTTGAAAATTTCTCCATACTATACATCAGGTGTTTTTTGGGGCGAAAAAATTTTCGGAAAGCTACGACGTCGGCGCTGGTGCTAGTTACTCAATTTTTCGAGACGAATTCGAATCCGTTGTCAAAATTGAGCTAGAGTCATTTTTTGACCCAAATTGATCAATTTTTCCAACTTTTTCAAGTGTATCTCGGGATCGGAGGGTCGCCGCCAAATTGGAACAACAAATTCGAACTCAGCGTGAAAAATTGAGTAAGAAACACTCATTAATTCGAAATTTTTGATTTTCTCAAATTTTGAAAATTTCTCCATACTATACATCAGGTGTTTTTTGGGGCGAAAAAATTTTCTGAAAGCTACGACGTCGGCGCTGGTGCTAGTTACTCAATTTTTCGAGACGAATTCGAATCCGTTGTCAAAATTGAGCTAGAGTCATTTTTTGACCCAAATTGATCAATTTTTCCAACTTTTTCAAGTGTATCTCGGGATCGGAGGGTCGCCGCCAAATTGGAACAAAAATTCGAACTCAGCGTGAAAAATTGAGTAAGAAACACTCATTAATTCGAAATTTTTGATTTTCTCAAATTTTGAAAATTTCTCCATACTATACATCAGGTGTTTTTTTGGGCGAAAAAATTTTCGGAAAGCTACGACGTCGGCGCTGGTGCTAGTTACTCAATTTTTCGAGACGAATTCGAATCCGTTGTCAAAATTGAGCTAGAGTCATTTTTTGACCCAAATTGATCAATTTTTCCATTTTTTTCGAGTGTATCTCGGGATCGGAGGGTCGCCGCCAAATTGGAACAACAAATTCGAACTCAGCGTGAAAAATTGAGTAAGAAACACTCATTAATTCGAAATTTTTGATTTTCTCAAATTTTGAAAATTTCTCCATACTATACATCAGGTGTTTTTTGGGGCGAAAAAATTTTCGGAAAGCTACGACGTCGGCGCTGGTGCTAGTTACTCAATTTTTCGAGACGAATTCGAATCCGTTGTCAAAATTGAGCTAGAGTCATTTTTTGACCCAAATTGATCAATTTTTCCAACTTTTTCAAGTGTATCTCGGGATCGGAGGGTCGCCGCCAAATTGGAACAACAAATTCGAACTCAGCGTGAAAAATTGAGTAAGAAACACTCATTAATTCGAAATTTTTGATTTTCTCAAATTTTGAAAATTTCTCCATACTATACATCAGGTGTTTTTTGGGGCGAAAAAATTTTCGGAAAGCTACGACGTCGGCGCTGGTGCTAGTTACTCAATTTTTCGAGACGAATTCGAATCCGTTGTCAAAATTGAGCTAGAGTCATTTTTTGACCCAAATTGATCAATTTTTCCAATTTTTTTCGAGTGTATCTCGGGATCGGAGGGTCGCCGCCAAATTGGAACAACAAATTCGAACTCAGCGTGAAAAATTGAGTAAGAAACACTCATTAATTCGAAATTTTTGATTTTCTCAAATTTTGAAAATTTCTCCATACTATACATCAGGTGTTTTTTGGGGCGAAAAAATTTTGAAAGCTACGACGTCGGCGCTGGTGCTAGTTACTCAATTTTTCGAGACGAATTCGAATCCGTTGTCAAAATTGAGCTAGAGTCATTTTTTGACCCAAATTGATCAATTTTTCCAACTTTTTCAAGTGTATCTCGGATCGGAGGGTCGCCGCCAAATTGGAACAACAAATTCGAACTCAGCGTGAAAAATTGAGTAAGAAACACTCATTAATTCGAAATTTTTGATTTTCTCAAATTTTGAAAATTTCTCCATACTATACATCAGGTGTTTTTTGGGGCGAAAAATTTTCCGAAAGCTACGACGTCGGCGCTGGTGCTAGTTACTCAATTTTTCGAGACGAATTCGAATCCGTTGTCAAAATTGAGCTAGAGTCATTTTTTGACCCAAATTGATCAATTTTTCCAACTTTTTCAAGTGTATCTCGGGATCGGAGGGTCGCCGCCAAATTGGAACAACAAATTCGAACTCAGCGTGAAAAATTGAGTAAGAAACACTCATTAATTCGAAATTTTTGATTTTCTCAAATTTTGAAAATTTCTCCATACTATACATCAGGTGTTTATGGGGCGAAAAAATTGTCTGAAAGCTACGACGTCGGCGCTGGTGCTAGTTACTCAATTTTTCGAGACGAATTCGAATCCGTTGTCAAAATTGAGCTAGAGTCATTTTTTGACCCAAATTGATCAATTTTTCCAACTTTTTCAGTGTATCTCGGGATCGGAGGGTCGCCGCCAAATTGGAACAACAAATTCGAACTCAGCGTGAAAAATTGAGTAAGAAACACTCATTAATTCGAAATTTTTGATTTTCTCAAATTTTGAAAATTTCTCCATACTATACATCAGGTGTTTTTTGGGGCGAAAAAATTTTCTGAAAGCTACGACGTCGGCGCTGGTGCTAGTTACTCAATTTTTCGAGACGAATTCGAATCCGTTGTCAAAATTGAGCTAGAGTCATTTTTTGACCCAAATTGATCAATTTTTCCAACTTTTTCAAGTGTATCTCGGGATCGGAGGGTCGCCGCCAAATTGGAACAACAAATTCGAACTCAGCGTGAAAAATTGAGTAAGAAACACTCATTAATTCGAAATTTTTGATTTTCTCAAATTTTGAAAATTTCTCCATACTATACATCAGGTGTTTTTTTGGGCGAAAAAATTTTCGGAAAGCTACGACGTCGGCGCTGGTGCTAGTTACTCAATTTTTCGAGACGAATTCGAATCCGTTGTCAAAATTGAGCTAGAGTCATTTTTTGACCCAAATTGATCAATTTTTCCAACTTTTTCAAGTGTATCTCGGGATCGGAGGGTCGCCGCCAAATTGGAACAACAAATTCGAACTCAGCGTGAAAAATTGAGTAAGAAACACTCATTAATTCGAAATTTTTGATTTTCTCAAATTTTGAAAATTTCTCCATACTATACATCAGGTGTTTTTTTGGGCGAAAAAATTTTCGGAAAGCTACGACGTCGGCGCTGGTGCTAGTTACTCAATTTTTCGAGACGAATTCGAATCCGTTGTCAAAATTGAGCTAGAGTCATTTTTTGACCCAAATTGATCAATTTTTCCAACTTTTTCAAGTGTATCTCGGGATCGGAGGGTCGCCGCCAATTGGAACAACAAATTCGAACTCAGCGTGAAAAATTGAGTAAGAAACACTCATTAATTCGAAATTTTTGATTTTCTCAAATTTTGAAAATTTCTCCATACTATACATCAGGTGTTTTTTGGGCGAAAAAATTTTCGGAAGCTACGACGTCGGCGCTGGTGCTAGTTACTCAATTTTTCGAGACGAATTCGAATCCGTTGTCAAAATTGAGCTAGAGTCATTTTTTGACCCAAATTGATCAATTTTTCCAACTTTTTCAAGTGTATCTCGGGATCGGAGGGTCGCCGCCAAATTGGAACAACAAATTCGAACTCAGCGTGAAAAATTGAGTAAGAAACACTCATTAATTCGAAATTTTTGATTTTCTCAAATTTTGAAAATTTCTCCATACTATACATCAGGTGTTTTTTGGGGCGAAAAAATTTTCGGAAAGCTACGACGTCGGCGCTGGTGCTAGTTACTCAATTTTTCGAGACGAATTCGAATCCGTTGTCAAAATTGAGCTAGAGTCATTTTTTGACCCAAATTGATCAATTTTTCCAACTTTTTCAAGTGTATCTCGGGATCGGAGGGTCGCCGCCAAATTGGAACAACAAATTCGAACTCAGCGTGAAAAATTGAGTAAGAAACACTCATTAATTCGAAATTTTTGATTTTCTCAAATTTTGAAAATTTCTCCATACTATACATCAGGTGTTTTTTTGGGCGAAAAAATTTTCGGAAAGCTACGACGTCGGCGCTGGTGCTAGTTACTCAATTTTTCGAGACGAATTCGAATCCGTTGTCAAAATTGAGCTAGAGTCATTTTTTGACCCAAATTGATCAATTTTTCCAACTTTTTCAAGTGTATCTCGGGATCGGAGGGTCGCCGCCAAATTGGAACAACAAATTCGAACTCAGCGTGAAAAATTGAGTAAGAAACACTCATTAATTCGAAATTTTTGATTTTCTCAAATTTTGAAAATTTCTCCATACTATACATCAGGTGTTTTTTTGGGCGAAAAAATTTTCGGAAGCTACGACGTCGGCGCTGGTGCTAGTTACTCAATTTTTCGAGACGAATTCGAATCCGTTGTCAAAATTGAGCTAGAGTCATTTTTTGACCCAAATTGATCAATTTTCCATTTTTTTCGAGTGTATCTCGGGATCGGAGGGTCGCCGCCAAATTGGAACAACAAATTCGAACTCAGCGTGAAAAATTGAGTAAGAAACACTCATTAATTCGAAATTTTTGATTTTCTCAAATTTTGAAAATTTCTCCATACTATACATCAGGTGTTTTTTGGGGCGAAAAAATTTTCGGAAAGCTACGACGTCGGCGCTGGTGCTAGTTACTCAATTTTTCGAGACGAATTCGAATCCGTTGTCAAAATTGAGCTAGAGTCATTTTTTGACCCAAATTGATCAATTTTTCCACTTTTTCAAGTGTATCTCGGGATCGGAGGGTCGCCGCCAAATTGGAACAACAAATTCGAACTCAGCGTGAAAAATTGAGTAAGAAACACTCATTAATTCGAAATTTTTGATTTTCTCAAATTTTGAAAATTTCTCCATACTATACATCAGGTGTTTTTTGGGGCGAAAAAATTTTCTGAAAGAAAGCTACGACGTCGGCGCTGGTGCTAGTTACTCAATTTTTCGAGACGAATTCGAATCCGTTGTCAAAATTGAGCTAGAGTCATTTTTTGACCCAAATTGATCAATTTTTCCATTTTTTTCGAGTGTATCTCGGGATCGGAGGGTCGCCGCCAAATTGGAACAACAAATTCGAACTCAGCGTGAAAAATTGAGTAAGAAACACTCATTAATTCGAAATTTTTGATTTTCTCAAATTTTGAAAATTTCTCCATACTATACATCAGGTGTTTTTTGGGGCGAAAAAATTTTCTGAAAGCTACGACGTCGGCGCTGGTGCTAGTTACTCAATTTTTCGAGACGAATTCGAATCCGTTGTCAAAATTGAGCTAGAGTCATTTTTTGACCCAAATTGATCAATTTTTCCAACTTTTTCAAGTGTATCTCGGGATCGGAGGGTCGCCGCCAAATTGGAACAACAAATTCGAACTCAGCGTGAAAAATTGAGTAAGAAACACTCATTAATTCGAAATTTTTGATTTTCTCAAATTTTGAAAATTTCTCCATACTATACATCAGGTGTTTTTTTGGGCGAAAAAATTTTCGGAAAGCTACGACGTCGGCGCTGGTGCTAGTTACTCAATTTTTCGAGACGAATTCGAATCCGTTGTCAAAATTGAGCTAGAGTCATTTTTTGACCCAAATTGATCAATTTTTCCATTTTTTTCGAGTGTATCTCGGGATCGGAGGGTCGCCGCCAAATTGGAACAACAAATTCGAACTCAGCGTGAAAAATTGAGTAAGAAACACTCATTAATTCGAAATTTTTGATTTTCTCAAATTTTGAAAATTTCTCCATACTATACATCAGGTGTTTTTTGGGCGAAAAAATTTTCGGAAAGCTACGACGTCGGCGCTGGTGCTAGTTACTCAATTTTTCGAGACGAATTCGAATCCGTTGTCAAAATTGAGCTAGAGTCATTTTTTGACCCAAATTGATCAATTTTTCCAACTTTTTCAAGTGTATCTCGGGATCGGAGGGTCGCCGCCAAATTGGAACAACAAATTCGAACTCAGCGTGAAAAATTGAGTAAGAAACACTCATTAATTCGAAATTTTTGATTTTCTCAAATTTTGAAAATTTCTCCATACTATACATCAGGTGTTTTTTTGGGCGAAAAAATTTTCGGAAAGCTACGACGTCGGCGCTGGTGCTAGTTACTCAATTTTTCGAGACGAATTCGAATCCGTTGTCAAAATTGAGCTAGAGTCATTTTTTGACCCAAATTGATCAATTTTTCCAACTTTTTCGAGTGTATCTCGGGATCGGAGGGTCGCCGCCAAATTGGAACAACAAATTCGAACTCAGCGTGAAAAATTGAGTAAGAAACACTCATTAATTCGAAATTTTTGATTTTCTCAAATTTTGAAAATTTCTCCATACTATACATCAGGTGTTTTTTGGGGCGAAAAAATTTTCGGAAAGCTACGACGTCGGCGCTGGTGCTAGTTACTCAATTTTTCGAGACGAATTCGAATCCGTTGTCAAAATTGAGCTAGAGTCATTTTTTGACCCAAATTGATCAATTTTTCCAACTTTTTCAAGTGTATCTCGGGATCGGAGGGTCGCCGCCAAATTGGAACAACAAATTCGAACTCAGCGTGAAAAATTGAGTAAGAAACACTCATTAATTCGAAATTTTTGATTTTCTCAAATTTTGAAAATTTCTCCATACTATACATCAGGTGTTTTTTTGGGCGAAAAAATTTTCGGAAAGCTACGACGTCGGCGCTGGTGCTAGTTACTCAATTTTTCGAGACGAATTCGAATCCGTTGTCAAAATTGAGCTAGAGTCATTTTTTGACCCAAATTGATCAATTTTTCCAACTTTTTCAAGTGTATCTCGGGATCGGAGGGTCGCCGCCAAATTGGAACAACAAATTCGAACTCAGCGTGAAAAATTGAGTAAGAAACACTCATTAATTCGAAATTTTTGATTTTCTCAAATTTTGAAAATTTCTCCATACTATACATCAGGTGTTTTTTGGGCGAAAAAATTTTCGGAAAGCTACGACGTCGGCGCTGGTGCTAGTTACTCAATTTTTCGAGACGAATTCGAATCCGTTGTCAAAATTGAGCTAGAGTCATTTTTGACCCAAATTGATCAATTTTTCCAACTTTTTCGAGTGTATCTCGGGATCGGAGGGTCGCCGCCAAATTGGAACAACAAATTCGAACTCAGCGTGAAAAATTGAGTAAGAACTCAATTCATTTTTAATTTGAAAATTTTATGATTTTCTCAAAATTTTGAATACTTTTCTCATATATTAATTCGAATCCGTTGTCAAAATTGAGCTAGAGTCATTTTTGACCCAAATTGATCAATTTTTCCATTTTTTTCGAGTGTATCTCGGGATCGGAGGGTCGCCGCCAAATTGGAACAACAAATTCGAACTCAGCGTGAAAAATTGAGTAAGAAACACTCATTAATTCGAAATTTTTGATTTTCTCAAATTTTGAAAATTTCTCCATACTATACATCAGGTGTTTTTTTGGGCGAAAAAATTTTCGGAAAGCTACGACGTCGGCGCTGGTGCTAGTTACTCAATTTTTCGAGACGAATTCGAATCCGTTGTCAAAATTGAGCTAGAGTCATTTTTTGACCCAATTGATCAATTTTTCCACTTTTTCAAGTGTATCTCGGGATCGGAGGGTCGCCGCCAAATTGGAACAACAAATTCGAACTCAGCGTGAAAAATTGAGTAAGAAACACTCATTAATTCGAAATTTTTGATTTTCTCAAATTTTGAAAATTTCTCCATACTATACATCAGGTGTTTTTTGGGGCGAAAAAATTTTCGGAAAGCTACGACGTCGGCGCTGGTGCTAGTTACTCAATTTTTCGAGACGAATTCGAATCCGTTGTCAAAATTGAGCTAGAGTCATTTTTTGACCCAAATTGATCAATTTTTCCAACTTTTTCGAGTGTATCTCGGGATCGGAGGGTCGCCGCCAAATTGGAACAACAAATTCGAACTCAGCGTGAAAATTGAGTAAGAAACACTCATTAATTCGAAATTTTTGATTTTCTCAAATTTTGAAAATTTCTCCATACTATACATCAGGTGTTTTTTTTGGGCGAAAAAATTTTCGGAAAGCTACGACGTCGGCGCTGGTGCTAGTTACTCAATTTTTCGAGACGAATTCGAATCCGTTGTCAAAATTGAGCTAGAGTCATTTTTTGACCCAAATTGATCAATTTTTCCATTTTTTTCGAGTGTATCTCGGGATCGGAGGGTCGCCGCCAAATTGGAACAACAAATTCGAACTCAGCGTGAAAAATTGAGTAAGAAACACTCATTAATTCGAAATTTTTGATTTTCTCAAATTTTGAAAATTTCTCCATACTATACATCAGGTGTTTTTTTGGGCGAAAAAATTTTCGGAAAGCTACGACGTCGGCGCTGGTGCTAGTTACTCAATTTTTCGAGACGAATTCGAATCCGTTGTCAAAATTGAGCTAGAGTCATTTTTTGACCCAAATTGATCAATTTTTCCATTTTTTTCGAGTGTATCTCGGGATCGGAGGGTCGCCGCCAAATTGGAACAACAAATTCGAACTCAGCGTGAAAAATTGAGTAAGAAACACTCATTAATTCGAAATTTTTGATTTTCTCAAATTTTGAAAATTTCTCCATACTATACATCAGGTGTTTTTTGGGCGAAAAAATTTTCGGAAAGCTACGACGTCGGCGCTGGTGCTAGTTACTCAATTTTTCGAGACGAATTCGAATCCGTTGTCAAAATTGAGCTAGAGTCATTTTTTGACCCAAATTGATCAATTTTTCCATTTTTTTCGAGTGTATCTCGGGATCGGAGGGTCGCCGCCAAATTGGAACAACAAATTCGAACTCAGCGTGAAAAATTGAGTAAGAAACACTCATTAATTCGAAATTTTTGATTTTCTCAAATTTTGAAAATTTCTCCATACTATACATCAGGTGTTTTTTGGGCGAAAAAATTTTCGGAAAGCTACGACGTCGGCGCTGGTGCTAGTTACTCAATTTTTCGAGACGAATTCGAATCCGTTGTCAAAATTGAGCTAGAGTCATTTTTTGACCCAAATTGATCAATTTTTCCATTTTTTTCAAGTGTATCTCGGGATCGGAGGGTCGCCGCCAAATTGGAACAACAAATTCGAACTCAGCGTGAAAAATTGAGTAAGAAACACTCATTAATTCGAAATTTTTGATTTTCTCAAATTTTGAAAATTTCTCCATACTATACATCAGGTGTTTTTTGGGGCGAAAAAATTTTCTGAAAGCTACGACGTCGGCGCTGGTGCTAGTTACTCAATTTTTCGAGACGAATTCGAATCCGTTGTCAAAATTGAGCTAGAGTCATTTTTTGACCCAAATTGATCAATTTTTCCAACTTTTTCAAGTGTATCTCGGGATCGGAGGGTCGCCGCCAAATTGGAACAACAAATTCGAACTCAGCGTGAAAAATTGAGTAAGAAACACTCATTAATTCGAAATTTTTGATTTTCTCAAATTTTGAAAATTTCTCCATACTATACATCAGGTGTTTTTTGGGGCGAAAAAATTTTCGGAAAGCTACGACGTCGGCGCTGGTGCTAGTTACTCAATTTTTCGAGACGAATTCGAATCCGTTGTCAAAATTGAGCTAGAGTCATTTTTTGACCCAAATTGATCAATTTTTCCAACTTTTTCGAGTGTATCTCGGGATCGGAGGGTCGCCGCCAAATTGGAACAACAAATTCGAACTCAGCGTGAAAAATTGAGTAAGAAACACTCATTAATTCGAAATTTTTGATTTTCTCAAATTTTGAAAATTTCTCCATACTATACATCAGGTGTTTTTTGGGCGAAAAAATTTTCGGAAAGCTACGACGTCGGCGCTGGTGCTAGTTACTCAATTTTTCGAGACGAATTCGAATCCGTTGTCAAAATTGAGCTAGAGTCATTTTTTGACCCAAATTGATCAATTTTTCCAACTTTTTCAAGTGTATCTCGGGATCGGAGGGTCGCCGCCAAATTGGAACAACAAATTCGAACTCAGCGTGAAAAATTGAGTAAGAAACACTCATTAATTCGAAATTTTTGATTTTCTCAAATTTTGAAAATTTCTCCATACTATACATCAGGTGTTTTTTGGGCGAAAAAATTTTCGGAAAGCTACGACGTCGGCGCTGGTGCTAGTTACTCAATTTTTCGAGACGAATTCGAATCCGTTGTCAAAATTGAGCTAGAGTCATTTTTTGACCCAAATTGATCAATTTTTCCACTTTTTTGAGTGTATCTCGGGATCGGAGGGTCGCCGCCAAATTGGAACAACAAATTCGAACTCAGCGTGAAAAATTGAGTAAGAAACACTCATTAATTCGAAATTTTGATTTTCTCAAATTTTGAAAATTTCTCCATACTTAAATTCGAATCCGTTGTCAAAATTGAGCTAGAGTCATTTTTTGACCCAAATTGATCAATTTTTCCACTTTTTCAAGTGTATCTCGGGATCGGAGGGTCGCCGCCAAATTGGAACAACAAATTCGAACTCAGCGTGAAAAATTGAGTAAGAAACACTCATTAATTCGAAATTTTTGATTTTCTCAAATTTTGAAAATTTCTCCATACTATACATCAGGTGTTTTTTTGGGCGAAAAAATTTTCGGAAGCTACGACGTCGGCGCTGGTGCTAGTTACTCAATTTTTCGAGACGAATTCGAATCCGTTGTCAAAATTGAGCTAGAGTCATTTTTTGACCCAAATTGATCAATTTTTCCATTTTTTTCGAGTGTATCTCGGGATCGGAGGGTCGCCGCCAAATTGGAACAACAAATTCGAACTCAGCGTGAAAAATTGAGTAAGAAACACTCATTAATTCGAAATTTTTGATTTTCTCAAATTTTGAAAATTTCTCCATACTATACATCAGGTGTTTTTTTGGGCGAAAAAATTTTCGGAAAGCTACGACGTCGGCGCTGGTGCTAGTTACTCAATTTTTCGAGACGAATTCGAATCCGTTGTCAAAATTGAGCTAGAGTCATTTTTTGACCAAATTGATCAATTTTTCCAACTTTTTCAAGTGTATCTCGGGATCGGAGGGTCGCCGCCAAATTGGAACAACAAATTCGAACTCAGCGTGAAAAATTGAGTAAGAAGAAACACTCATTAATTCGAAATTTTTGATTTTCTCAAATTTTGAAAATTTCTCCATACTATACATCAGGTGTTTTTTGGGGCGAAAAAATTTTCGGAAAGCTACGACGTCGGCGCTGGTGCTAGTTACTCAATTTTTCGAGACGAATTCGAATCCGTTGTCAAAATTGAGCTAGAGTCATTTTTTGACCCAAATTGATCAATTTTTCCATTTTTTTCGAGTGTATCTCGGGATCGGAGGGTCGCCGCCAAATTGGAACAACAAATTCGAACTCAGCGTGAAAAATTGAGTAAGAAACACTCATTAATTCGAAATTTTTGATTTTCTCAAATTTTGAAAATTTCTCCATACTATACATCAGGTGTTTTTTGGGGCGAAAAAATTTTCGGAAAGCTACGACGTCGGCGCTGGTGCTAGTTACTCAATTTTTCGAGACGAATTCGAATCCGTTGTCAAAATTGAGCTAGAGTCATTTTTTGACCCAAATTGATCAATTTTTCCAACTTTTTCAAGTGTATCTCGGGATCGGAGGGTCGCCGCCAAATTGGAACAACAAATTCGAACTCAGCGTGAAAAATTGAGTAAGAAACACTCATTAATTCGAAATTTTTGATTTTCTCAAATTTTGAAAATTTCTCCATACTACATCAGGTGTTTTTTTGGGCGAAAAAATTTTCGGAAAGCTACGACGTCGGCGCTGGTGCTAGTTACTCAATTTTTCGAGACGAATTCGAATCCGTTGTCAAAATTGAGCTAGAGTCATTTTTTGACCCAAATTGATCAATTTTTCCATTTTTTTCGAGTGTATCTCGGGATCGGAGGGTCGCCGCCAAATTGGAACAACAAATTCGAACTCAGCGTGAAAAATTGAGTAAGAAACACTCATTAATTCGAAATTTTTGATTTTCTCAAATTTTGAAAATTTCTCCATACTATACATCAGGTGTTTTTTGGGGCGAAAAAATTTTCTGAAAGCTACGACGTCGGCGCTGGTGCTAGTTACTCAATTTTTCGAGACGAATTCGAATCCGTTGTCAAAATTGAGCTAGAGTCATTTTTTGACCCAAATTGATCAATTTTTCCAACTTTTTCAAGTGTATCTCGGGATCGGAGGGTCGCCGCCAAATTGGAACAACAAATTCGAACTCAGCGTGAAAAATTGAGTAAGAAACACTCATTAATTCGAAATTTTTGATTTTCTCAAATTTTGAAAATTTCTCCATACTACATCAGGTGTTTTTTGGGCGAAAAAATTTTCGGAAAGCTACGACGTCGGCGCTGGTGCTAGTTACTCAATTTTTCGAGACGAATTCGAATCCGTTGTCAAAATTGAGCTAGAGTCATTTTTTGACCCAAATTGATCAATTTTTCATTTTTTTCGAGTGTATCTCGGGATCGGAGGGTCGCCGCCAAATTGGAACAACAAATTCGAACTCAGCGTGAAAAATTGAGTAAGAAACACTCATTAATTCGAAATTTTTGATTTTCTCAAATTTTGAAAATTTCTCCATACTATACATCAGGTGTTTTTTTGGGGCGAAAAAATTTTTCGGAAAGCTACGACGTCGGCGCTGGTGCTAGTTACTCAATTTTTCGAGACGAATTCGAATCCGTTGTCAAAATTGAGCTAGAGTCATTTTTTGACCCAAATTGATCAATTTTTCCACTTTTTCAAGTGTATCTCGGGATCGGAGGGTCGCCGCCAAATTGGAACAACAAATTCGAACTCAGCGTGAAAAATTGAGTAAGAAACACTCATTAATTCGAAATTTTTGATTTTCTCAAATTTTGAAAATTTCTCCATACTATACATCAGGTGTTTTTTTGGGCGAAAAAATTTTCGGAAAGCTACGACGTCGGCGCTGGTGCTAGTTACTCAATTTTTCGAGACGAATTCGAATCCGTTGTCAAAATTGAGCTAGAGTCATTTTTTGACCCAAATTGATCAATTTTTCCAACTTTTTCAAGTGTATCTCGGGATCGGAGGGTCGCCGCCAAATTGGAACAACAAATTCGAACTCAGCGTGAAAAATTGAGTAAGAAACACTCATTAATTCGAAATTTTTGATTTTCTCAAATTTTGAAAATTTCTCCATACTATACATCAGGTGTTTTTTTGGGCGAAAAAATTTTCGGAAAGCTACGACGTCGGCGCTGGTGCTAGTTACTCAATTTTTCGAGACGAATTCGAATCCGTTGTCAAAATTGAGCTAGAGTCATTTTTTGACCCAAATTGATCAATTTTTCCATTTTTTTCAAGTGTATCTCGGGATCGGAGGGTCGCCGCCAAATTGGAACAACAAATTCGAACTCAGCGTGAAAAATTGAGTAAGAAACACTCATTAATTCGAAATTTTTGATTTTCTCAAATTTTGAAAATTTCTCCATACTATACATCAGGTGTTTTTTGGGCGAAAAAATTTTTGAAAGCTACGACGTCGGCGCTGGTGCTAGTTACTCAATTTTTCGAGACGAATTCGAATCCGTTGTCAAAATTGAGCTAGAGTCATTTTTTGACCCAAATTGATCAATTTTTCCAACTTTTTCAAGTGTATCTCGGGATCGGAGGGTCGCCGCCAAATTGGAACAACAAATTCGAACTCAGCGTGAAAAATTGAGTAAGAAACACTCATTAATTCGAAATTTTTGATTTTCTCAAATTTTGAAAATTTCTCCATACTATACATCAGGTGTTTTTTGGGGCGAAAAAATTTTCGGAAAGCTACGACGTCGGCGCTGGTGCTAGTTACTCAATTTTTCGAGACGAATTCGAATCCGTTGTCAAAATTGAGCTAGAGTCATTTTTTGACCCAAATTGATCAATTTTTCCAACTTTTTCAAGTGTATCTCGGGATCGGAGGGTCGCCGCCAAATTGGAACAACAAATTCGAACTCAGCGTGAAAAATTGAGTAAGAAACACTCATTAATTCGAAATTTTTGATTTTCTCAAATTTTGAAAATTTCTCCATACTATACATCAGGTGTTTTTTGGGGCGAAAAAATTTTCTGAAAGCTACGACGTCGGCGCTGGTGCTAGTTACTCAATTTTTCGAGACGAATTCGAATCCGTTGTCAAAATTGAGCTAGAGTCATTTTTTGACCAAATTGATCAATTTTTCCAACTTTTTCAAGTGTATCTCGGGATCGGAGGGTCGCCGCCAAATTGGAACAACAAATTCGAACTCAGCGTGAAAAATTGAGTAAGAAACACTCATTAATTCGAAATTTTTGATTTTCTCAAATTTTGAAAATTTCTCCATACTATACATCAGGTGTTTTTTTGGGCGAAAAAATTTTCGGAAAGCTACGACGTCGGCGCTGGTGCTAGTTACTCAATTTTTCGAGACGAATTCGAATCCGTTGTCAAAATTGAGCTAGAGTCATTTTTTGACCCAAATTGATCAATTTTTCCATTTTTTTCAGTGTATCTCGGGATCGGAGGGTCGCCGCCAAATTGGAACAACAAATTCGAACTCAGCGTGAAAAATTGAGTAAGAAACACTCATTAATTCGAAATTTTTGATTTTCTCAAATTTTGAAAATTTCTCATACTATACATCAGGTGTTTTTTGGGCGAAAAAATTTTCGGAAAGCTACGACGTCGGCGCTGGTGCTAGTTACTCAATTTTTCGAGACGAATTCGAATCCGTTGTCAAAATTGAGCTAGAGTCATTTTTTGACCCAAATTGATCAATTTTTCCAACTTTTTCAAGTGTATCTCGGGATCGGAGGGTCGCCGCCAAATTGGAACAACAAATTCGAACTCAGCGTGAAAAATTGAGTAAGAAACACTCATTAATTCGAAATTTTTGATTTTCTCAAATTTTGAAAATTTCTCCATACTACATCAGGTGTTTTTGGGGCGAAAAAATTTTCGGAAAGCTACGACGTCGGCGCTGGTGCTAGTTACTCAATTTTTCGAGACGAATTCGAATCCGTTGTCAAAATTGAGCTAGAGTCATTTTTTGACCCAAATTGATCAATTTTTCCAACTTTTTCAAGTGTATCTCGGGATCGGAGGGTCGCCGCCAAATTGGAACAACAAATTCGAACTCAGCGTGAAAAATTGAGTAAGAAACACTCATTAATTCGAAATTTTTGATTTTCTCAAATTTTGAAAATTTCTCCATACTATACATCAGGTGTTTTTTTGGGCGAAAAAATTTTCGGAAAGCTACGACGTCGGCGCTGGTGCTAGTTACTCAATTTTTCGAGACGAATTCGAATCCGTTGTCAAAATTGAGCTAGAGTCATTTTTTGACCCAAATTGATCAATTTTTCCAACTTTTTCGAGTGTATCTCGGGATCGGAGGGTCGCCGCCAAATTGGAACAACAAATTCGAACTCAGCGTGAAAAATTGAGTAAGAAACACTCATTAATTCGAAATTTTTGATTTTCTCAAATTTTGAAAATTTCTCCATACTATACATCAGGTGTTTTTTGGGGCGAAAAAATTTTCGGAAAGCTACGACGTCGGCGCTGGTGCTAGTTACTCAATTTTTCGAGACGAATTCGAATCCGTTGTCAAAATTGAGCTAGAGTCATTTTTTGACCCAAATTGATCAATTTTTCCAACTTTTTCAAGTGTATCTCGGGATCGGAGGGTCGCCGCCAAATTGGAACAACAAATTCGAACTCAGCGTGAAAAATTGAGTAAGAAACACTCATTAATTCGAAATTTTTGATTTTCTCAAATTTTGAAAATTTCTCCATACTATACATCAGGTGTTTTTTGGGGGCGAAAAAATTTTCGGAAAGCTACGACGTCGGCGCTGGTGCTAGTTACTCAATTTTTCGAGACGAATTCGAATCCGTTGTCAAAATTGAGCTAGAGTCATTTTTTGACCCAAATTGATCAATTTTTCCAACTTTTTCAAGTGTATCTCGGGATCGGAGGGTCGCCGCCAAATTGGAACAAAAATTCGAACTCAGCGTGAAAAATTGAGTAAGAAACACTCATTAATTCGAAATTTTTGATTTTCTCAAATTTTGAAAATTTCTCCATACTATACATCAGGTGTTTTTTGGGCGAAAAAATTTTCGGAAAGCTACGACGTCGGCGCTGGTGCTAGTTACTCAATTTTTCGAGACGAATTCGAATCCGTTGTCAAAATTGAGCTAGAGTCATTTTTTGACCCAAATTGATCAATTTTTCCAACTTTTTCAGTGTATCTCGGGATCGGAGGGTCGCCGCCAAATTGGAACAACAAATTCGAACTCAGCGTGAAAAATTGAGTAAGAAACACTCATTAATTCGAAATTTTTGATTTTCTCAAATTTTGAAAATTTCTCCATACTATACATCAGGTGTTTTTGGGGCGAAAAAATTTTCTGAAAGCTACGACGTCGGCGCTGGTGCTAGTTACTCAATTTTCGAGACGAATTCGAATCCGTTGTCAAAATTGAGCTAGAGTCATTTTTTGACCCAAATTGATCAATTTTTCCAACTTTTTCAAGTGTATCTCGGGATCGGAGGGTCGCCGCCAAATTGGAACAACAAATTCGAACTCAGCGTGAAAAATTGAGTAAGAAACACTCATTAATTCGAAATTTTTGATTTTCTCAAATTTTGAAAATTTCTCCATACTATACATCAGGTGTTTTTTGGGCGAAAAAATTTTCGGAAAGCTACGACGTCGGCGCTGGTGCTAGTTACTCAATTTTTCGAGACGAATTCGAATCCGTTGTCAAAATTGAGCTAGAGTCATTTTTTGACCCAATTGATCAATTTTTCAATTTTTTTCGAGTGTATCTCGGGATCGGAGGGTCGCCGCCAAATTGGAACAACAAATTCGAACTCAGCGTGAAAAATTGAGTAAGAAACACTCATTAATTCGAAATTTTTGATTTTCTCAAATTTTGAAAATTTCTCCATACTATACATCAGGTGTTTTTTGGGGCGAAAAAATTTTCTGAAAGCTACGACGTCGGCGCTGGTGCTAGTTACTCAATTTTTCGAGACGAATTCGAATCCGTTGTCAAAATTGAGCTAGAGTCATTTTTTGACCCAAATTGATCAATTTTTCCAACTTTTTCAAGTGTATCTCGGGATCGGAGGGTCGCCGCCAAATTGGAACAACAAATTCGAACTCAGCGTGAAAAATTGAGTAAGAAACACTCATTAATTCGAAATTTTTGATTTTCTCAAATTTTGAAAATTTCTCCATACTATACATCAGGTGTTTTTTGGGGCGAAAAAATTTTCTGAAAGCTACGACGTCGGCGCTGGTGCTAGTTACTCAATTTTTCGAGACGAATTCGAATCCGTTGTCAAAATTGAGCTAGAGTCATTTTTTGACCCAAATTGATCAATTTTTCCAACTTTTTCAAGTGTATCTCGGGATCGGAGGGTCGCCGCCAAATTGGAACAACAAATTCGAACTCAGCGTGAAAAATTGAGTAAGAAACACTCATTAATTCGAAATTTTTGATTTTCTCAAATTTTGAAAATTTCTCCATACTATACATCAGGTGTTTTTTTGGGCGAAAAAATTTTCGGAAAGCTACGACGTCGGCGCTGGTGCTAGTTACTCAATTTTTCGAGACGAATTCGAATCCGTTGTCAAAATTGAGCTAGAGTCATTTTTTGACCCAAATTGATCAATTTTTCCATTTTTTTCGAGTGTATCTCGGGATCGGAGGGTCGCCGCCAAATTGGAACAACAAATTCGAACTCAGCGTGAAAAATTGAGTAAGAAACACTCATTAATTCGAAATTTTTGATTTTCTCAAATTTTGAAAATTTCTCCATACTATACATCAGGTGTTTTTTGGGGCGAAAAAATTTTCGGAAAGCTACGACGTCGGCGCTGGTGCTAGTTACTCAATTTTTCGAGACGAATTCGAATCCGTTGTCAAAATTGAGCTAG
The DNA here is from genome assembly GCA_031841125.1 of Acanthococcus lagerstroemiae. Lineage (NCBI taxonomy): Eukaryota > Metazoa > Arthropoda > Insecta > Hemiptera > Eriococcidae > Acanthococcus > Acanthococcus lagerstroemiae. The sequence continues at coordinate 14,137 of JAJSSI010000057.1, read as the reverse complement.
AGTCATTTTTTGACCCAAATTGATCAATTTTTCCAACTTTTTCAAGTGTATCTCGGGATCGGAGGGTCGCCGCCAAATTGGAACAACAAATTCGAACTCAGCGTGAAAAATTGAGTAAGAAACACTCATTAATTCGAAATTTTTGATTTTCTCAAATTTTGAAAATTTCTCCATACTATACATCAGGTGTTTTTTTGGGGCGAAAAAATTTTCGAAAGCTACGACGTCGGCGCTGGTGCTAGTTACTCAATTTTTCGAGAGACGAATTCGAATCCGTTGTCAAAATTGAGCTAGAGTCATTTTTTGACCCAAATTGATCAATTTTTCCAACTTTTTCAAGTGTATCTCGGGATCGGAGGGTCGCCGCCAAATTGGAACAACAAATTCGAACTCAGCGTGAAAAATTGAGTAAGAAACACTCATTAATTCGAAATTTTTGATTTTCTCAAATTTTGAAAATTTCTCCATACTATACATCAGGTGTTTTTTGGGCGAAAAAATTTTCGGAAAGCTACGACGTCGGCGCTGGTGCTAGTTACTCAATTTTTCGAGACGAATTCGAATCCGTTGTCAAAATTGAGCTAGAGTCATTTTTTGACCCAAATTGATCAATTTTTCCATTTTTTTCGAGTGTATCTCGGGATCGGAGGGTCGCCGCCAAATTGGAACAACAAATTCGAACTCAGCGTGAAAAATTGAGTAAGAAACACTCATTAATTCGAAATTTTTGATTTTCTCAAATTTTGAAAATTTCTCCATACTATACATCAGGTGTTTTTTTGGGCGAAAAAATTTTCGGAAAGCTACGACGTCGGCGCTGGTGCTAGTTACTCAATTTTTCGAGACGAATTCGAATCCGTTGTCAAAATTGAGCTAGAGTCATTTTTTGACCCAAATTGATCAATTTTTCCAACTTTTTCAAGTGTATCTCGGGATCGGAGGGTCGCCGCCAAATTGGAACAACAAATTCGAACTCAGCGTGAAAAATTGAGTAAGAAACACTCATTAATTCGAAATTTTTGATTTTCTCAAATTTTGAAAATTTCTCCATACTATACATCAGGTGTTTTTGTTGGGCGAAAAAATTTGCGGAAAGCTACGACGTCGGCGCTGGTGCTAGTTACTCAATTTTTCGAGACGAATTCGAATCCGTTGTCAAAATTGAGCTAGAGTCATTTTTTGACCCAAATTGATCAATTTTTCCACTTTTTCAGTGTATCTCGGGATCGGAGGGTCGCCGCCAAATTGGAACAACAAATTCGAACTCAGCGTGAAAAATTGAGTAAGAAACACTCATTAATTCGAAATTTTTGATTTTCTCAAATTTTGAAAATTTCTCCATACTATACATCAGGTGTTTTTTGGGGCGAAAAAATTTTCTGAAAGCTACGACGTCGGCGCTGGTGCTAGTTACTCAATTTTTCGAGACGAATTCGAATCCGTTGTCAAAATTGAGCTAGAGTCATTTTTTGACCCAAATTGATCAATTTTTCCAACTTTTTCAAGTGTATCTCGGGATCGGAGGGTCGCCGCCAAATTGGAACAACAAATTCGAACTCAGCGTGAAAAATTGAGTAAGAAACACTCATTAATTCGAAATTTTTGATTTTCTCAAATTTTGAAAATTTCTCCATACTATACATCAGGTGTTTTTTTGGGCGAAAAAATTTTCGGAAAGCTACGACGTCGGCGCTGGTGCTAGTTACTCAATTTTTCGAGACGAATTCGAATCCGTTGTCAAAATTGAGCTAGAGTCATTTTTTGACCCAAATTGATCAATTTTTCCAACTTTTTCAAGTGTATCTCGGGATCGGAGGGTCGCCGCCAAATTGGAACAACAAATTCGAACTCAGCGTGAAAAATTGAGTAAGAAACACTCATTAATTCGAAATTTTTGATTTTCTCAAATTTTGAAAATTTCTCCATACTATACATCAGGTGTTTTTTTGGGCGAAAAAATTTTCGGAAAGCTACGACGTCGGCGCTGGTGCTAGTTACTCAATTTTTCGAGACGAATTCGAATCCGTTGTCAAAATTGAGCTAGAGTCATTTTTTGACCCAAATTGATCAATTTTTCCAACTTTTTCAAGTGTATCTCGGGATCGGAGGGTCGCCGCCAAATTGGAACAACAAATTCGAACTCAGCGTGAAAAATTGAGTAAGAAACACTCATTAATTCGAAATTTTTGATTTTCTCAAATTTTGAAAATTTCTCCATACTATACATCAGGTGTTTTTTTGGGCGAAAAAATTTTCGGAAAGCTACGACGTCGGCGCTGGTGCTAGTTACTCAATTTTTCGAGACGAATTCGAATCCGTTGTCAAAATTGAGCTAGAGTCATTTTTTGACCCAAATTGATCAATTTTTCCAACTTTTTCAAGTGTATCTCGGGATCGGAGGGTCGCCGCCAAATTGGAAACAAATTCGAACTCAGCGTGAAAAATTGAGTAAGAAACACTCATTAATTCGAAATTTTTGATTTTCTCAAATTTTGAAAATTTCTCCATACTATACATCAGGTGTTTTTTTGGGCGAAAAAATTTTCGGAAAGCTACGACGTCGGCGCTGGTGCTAGTTACTCAATTTTTCGAGACGAATTCGAATCCGTTGTCAAAATTGAGCTAGAGTCATTTTTTGACCCAAATTGATCAATTTTTCCAACTTTTTCAAGTGTATCTCGGGATCGGAGGGTCGCCGCCAAATTGGAACAACAAATTCGAACTCAGCGTGAAAAATTGAGTAAGAAACACTCATTAATTCGAAAATTTTGATTTTCTCAAATTTTGAAAATTTCTCCATACTATACATCAGGTGTTTTTTGGGGCGAAAAAATTTTCTGAAAGCTACGACGTCGGCGCTGGTGCTAGTTACTCAATTTTTCGAGACGAATTCGAATCCGTTGTCAAAATTGAGCTAGAGTCATTTTTTGACCCAAATTGATCAATTTTTCAACTTTTTCGAGTGTATCTCGGGATCGGAGGGTCGCCGCCAAATTGGAACAACAAATTCGAACTCAGCGTGAAAAATTGAGTAAGAAACACTCATTAATTCGAAATTTTTGATTTTCTCAAATTTTGAAAATTTCTCCATACTATACATCAGGTGTTTTTTGGGGCGAAAAAATTTTCTGAAAGCTACGACGTCGGCGCTGGTGCTAGTTACTCAATTTTTCGAGACGAATTCGAATCCGTTGTCAAAATTGAGCTAGAGTCATTTTTTGACCCAAATTGATCAATTTTTCCAACTTTTTCAAGTGTATCTCGGGATCGGAGGGTCGCCGCCAAATTGGAACAACAAATTCGAACTCAGCGTGAAAAATTGAGTAAGAAACACTCATTAATTCGAAATTTTTGATTTTCTCAAATTTTGAAAATTTCTCCATACTATACATCAGGTGTTTTTTTGGGCGAAAAAATTTTCGGAAAGCTACGACGTCGGCGCTGGTGCTAGTTACTCAATTTTTCGAGACGAATTCGAATCCGTTGTCAAAATTGAGCTAGAGTCATTTTTTGACCCAAATTGATCAATTTTTCCAACTTTTTCGAAGTGTATCTCGGGATCGGAGGGTCGCCGCCAAATTGGAACAACAAATTCGAACTCAGCGTGAAAAATTGAGTAAGAAACACTCATTAATTCGAAATTTTTGATTTTCTCAAATTTTGAAAATTTCTCCATACTATACATCAGGTGTTTTTTGGGGCGAAAAAATTTTCGAAAGCTACGACGTCGGCGCTGGTGCTAGTTACTCAATTTTTCGAGACGAATTCGAATCCGTTGTCAAAATTGAGCTAGAGTCATTTTTTGACCCAAATTGATCAATTTTTCCAACTTTTTCAAGTGTATCTCGGGATCGGAGGGTCGCCGCCAAATTGGAACAACAAATTCGAACTCAGCGTGAAAAATTGAGTAAGAAACACTCATTAATTCGAAATTTTTGATTTTCTCAAATTTTGAAAATTTCTCCATACTATACATCAGGTGTTTTTTTGGGCGAAAAAATTTTCGGAAAGCTACGACGTCGGCGCTGGTGCTAGTTACTCAATTTTTCGAGACGAATTCGAATCCGTTGTCAAAATTGAGCTAGAGTCATTTTTTGACCCAAATTGATCAATTTTTCCAACTTTTTCAAGTGTATCTCGGGATCGGAGGGTCGCCGCCAAATTGGAACAACAAATTCGAACTCAGCGTGAAAAATTGAGTAAGAAACACTCATTAATTCGAAATTTTTGATTTTCTCAAATTTTGAAAATTTCTCCATACTATACATCAGGTGTTTTTTGGGGCGAAAAATTTTCCGAAAGCTACGACGTCGGCGCTGGTGCTAGTTACTCAATTTTTCGAGACGAATTCGAATCCGTTGTCAAAATTGAGCTAGAGTCATTTTTTGACCCAAATTGATCAATTTTTCAACTTTTTCAAGTGTATCTCGGGATCGGAGGGTCGCCGCCAAATTGGAACAACAAATTCGAACTCAGCGTGAAAAATTGAGTAAGAAACACTCATTAATTCGAAATTTTTGATTTTCTCAAATTTTGAAAATTTCTCCATACTATACATCAGGTGTTTTTTTGGGCGAAAAAATTTTCGGAAAGCTACGACGTCGGCGCTGGTGCTAGTTACTCAATTTTTCGAGACGAATTCGAATCCGTTGTCAAAATTGAGCTAGAGTCATTTTTTGACCCAAATTGATCAATTTTTCCAACTTTTTCAAGTGTATCTCGGGATCGGAGGGTCGCCGCCAAATTGGAACAACAAATTCGAACTCAGCGTGAAAAATTGAGTAAGAAACACTCATTAATTCGAAATTTTTGATTTTCTCAAATTTTGAAAATTTCTCCATACTATACATCAGGTGTTTTTTTGGGCGAAAAAATTTTCGGAAAGCTACGACGTCGGCGCTGGTGCTAGTTACTCAATTTTTCGAGACGAATTCGAATCCGTTGTCAAAATTGAGCTAGAGTCATTTTTTGACCCAAATTGATCAATTTTTCAACTTTTTCAAGTGTATCTCGGGATCGGAGGGTCGCCGCCAAATTGGAACAACAAATTCGAACTCAGCGTGAAAAATTGAGTAAGAAACACTCATTAATTCGAAATTTTTGATTTTCTCAAATTTTGAAAATTTCTCCATACTATACATCAGGTGTTTTTTTGGGCGAAAAAATTTTCGGAAAGCTACGACGTCGGCGCTGGTGCTAGTTACTCAATTTTTCGAGACGAATTCGAATCCGTTGTCAAAATTGAGCTAGAGTCATTTTTTGACCCAAATTGATCAATTTTTCCAACTTTTTCAAGTGTATCTCGGGATCGGAGGGTCGCCGCCAAATTGGAACAACAAATTCGAACTCAGCGTGAAAAATTGAGTAAGAAACACTCATTAATTCGAAATTTTTGATTTTCTCAAATTTTGAAAATTTCTCCATACTATACATCAGGTGTTTTTTGGGGCGAAAAAATTTTCGGAAAGCTACGACGTCGGCGCTGGTGCTAGTTACTCAATTTTTCGAGACGAATTCGAATCCGTTGTCAAAATTGAGCTAGAGTCATTTTTTGACCCAAATTGATCAATTTTTCCAACTTTTTCAAGTGTATCTCGGGATCGGAGGGTCGCCGCCAAATTGGAACAACAAATTCGAACTCAGCGTGAAAAATTGAGTAAGAAACACTCATTAATTCGAAATTTTTGATTTTCTCAAATTTTGAAAATTTCTCCATACTATACATCAGGTGTTTTTTTGGGCGAAAAAATTTTCGGAAGCTACGACGTCGGCGCTGGTGCTAGTTACTCAATTTTTCGAGACGAATTCGAATCCGTTGTCAAAATTGAGCTAGAGTCATTTTTTGACCCAAATTGATCAATTTTTCCAACTTTTTCGAGTGTATCTCGGGATCGGAGGGTCGCCGCCAAATTGGAACAACAAATTCGAACTCAGCGTGAAAAATTGAGTAAGAAACACTCATTAATTCGAAATTTTTGATTTTCTCAAATTTTGAAAATTTCTCCATACTATACATCAGGTGTTTTTTGGGGCGAAAAAATTTTCTGAAAGCTACGACGTCGGCGCTGGTGCTAGTTACTCAATTTTTCGAGACGAATTCGAATCCGTTGTCAAAATTGAGCTAGAGTCATTTTTTGACCCAAATTGATCAATTTTTCAACTTTTTCAAGTGTATCTCGGGATCGGAGGGTCGCCGCCAAATTGGAACAACAAATTCGAACTCAGCGTGAAAAATTGAGTAAGAAACACTCATTAATTCGAAATTTTTGATTTTCTCAAATTTTGAAAATTTCTCCATATACATCAGGGTGTTTTTGGGGCGAAAAAATTTTCTGGAAAGCTACGACGTCGGCGCTGGTGCTAGTTACTCAATTTTTCGAGACGAATTCGAATCCGTTGTCAAAATTGAGCTAGAGTCATTTTTTGACCCAAATTGATCAATTTTTCCAACTTTTTCAGTGTATCTCGGGATCGGAGGGTCGCCGCCAAATTGGAACAACAAATTCGAACTCAGCGTGAAAAATTGAGTAAGAAACACTCATTAATTCGAAATTTTTGATTTTCTCAAATTTTGAAAATTTCTCCATACTATACATCAGGTGTTTTTTTGGGCGAAAAAATTTTCTGAAAGCTACGACGTCGGCGCTGGTGCTAGTTACTCAATTTTTCGAGACGAATTCGAATCCGTTGTCAAAATTGAGCTAGAGTCATTTTTTGACCCAAATTGATCAATTTTTCCAACTTTTTCAAGTGTATCTCGGGATCGGAGGGTCGCCGCCAAATTGGAACAACAAATTCGAACTCAGCGTGAAAAATTGAGTAAGAAACACTCATTAATTCGAAATTTTTGATTTTCTCAAATTTTGAAAATTTCTCCATACTATACATCAGGTGTTTTTTGGGGCGAAAAAATTTTCGGAAGCTACGACGTCGGCGCTGGTGCTAGTTACTCAATTTTTCGAGACGAATTCGAATCCGTTGTCAAAATTGAGCTAGAGTCATTTTTTGACCCAAATTGATCAATTTTTCCAACTTTTTCAGTGTATCTCGGGATCGGAGGGTCGCCGCCAAATTGGAACAACAAATTCGAACTCAGCGTGAAAAATTGAGTAAGAAACACTCATTAATTCGAAATTTTTGATTTTCTCAAATTTTGAAAATTTCTCCATACTATACATCAGGTGTTTTTTGGGCGAAAAAATTTTCGGAAGCTACGACGTCGGCGCTGGTGCTAGTTACTCAATTTTTCGAGACGAATTCGAATCCGTTGTCAAAATTGAGCTAGAGTCATTTTTTGACCCAAATTGATCAATTTTTCCAACTTTTTCAAGTGTATCTCGGATCGGAGGGTCGCCGCCAAATTGGAACAACAAATTCGAACTCAGCGTGAAAAATTGAGTAAGAAACACTCATTAATTCGAAATTTTTGATTTTCTCAAATTTTGAAAATTTCTCCATACTATACATCAGGTGTTTTTTGGGGCGAAAAAATTTTCGGAAAGCTACGACGTCGGCGCTGGTGCTAGTTACTCAATTTTTCGAGACGAATTCGAATCCGTTGTCAAAATTGAGCTAGAGTCATTTTTTGACCCAAATTGATCAATTTTCCAACTTTTTCGAGTGTATCTCGGATCGGAGGGTCGCCGCCAAATTGGAACAACAAATTCGAACTCAGCGTGAAAAATTGAGTAAGAAACACTCATTAATTCGAAATTTTTGATTTTCTCAAATTTTGAAAATTTCTCCATACTATACATCAGGTGTTTTTTTGGGGCGAAAAAATTTTCGGAAAGCTACGACGTCGGCGCTGGTGCTAGTTACTCAATTTTTCGAGACGAATTCGAATCCGTTGTCAAAATTGAGCTAGAGTCATTTTTTGACCCAATTGATCATTTTTTCCAACTTTTTCGAGTGTATCTCGGGATCGGAGGGTCGCCGCCAAATTGGAACAACAAATTCGAACTCAGCGTGAAAAATTGAGTAAGAAACACTCATTAATTCGAAATTTTTGATTTTCTCAAATTTTGAAAATTTCTCCATACTATACATCAGGTGTTTTTTTGGGGCGAAAAAATTTTCTGAAAGCTACGACGTCGGCGCTGGTGCTAGTTACTCAATTTTTCGAGACGAATTCGAATCCGTTGTCAAAATTGAGCTAGAGTCATTTTTTGACCCAAATTGATCAATTTTTCCAACTTTTTCAAGTGTATCTCGGGATCGGAGGGTCGCCGCCAAATTGGAACAACAAATTCGAACTCAGCGTGAAAAATTGAGTAAGAAACACTCATTAATTCGAAATTTTTGATTTTCTCAAATTTTGAAAATTTCTCCATACTATACATCAGGTGTTTTTTGGGCGAAAAAATTTTCGGAAAGCTACGACGTCGGCGCTGGTGCTAGTTACTCAATTTTTCGAGACGAATTCGAATCCGTTGTCAAAATTGAGCTAGAGTCATTTTTTGACCCAAATTGATCAATTTTTCCAACTTTTTCAAGTGTATCTCGGGATCGGAGGGTCGCCGCCAAATTGGAACAACAAATTCGAACTCAGCGTGAAAAATTGAGTAAGAAACACTCATTAATTCGAAATTTTTGATTTTCTCAAATTTTGAAAATTTCTCCATACTATACATCAGTGTTTTTTTTGGGCGAAAAAATTTTCGGAAGCTACGACGTCGGCGCTGGTGCTAGTTACTCAATTTTTCGAGACGAATTCGAATCCGTTGTCAAAATTGAGCTAGAGTCATTTTTTGACCCAAATTGATCAATTTTTCCACTTTTTCAAGTGTATCTCGGGATCGGAGGGTCGCCGCCAAATTGGAACAACAAATTCGAACTCAGCGTGAAAATTGAGTAAGAAACACTCATTAATTCGAAATTTTGATTTTCTCAAATTTTGAAAATTTCTCCATACTATACATCAGGTGTTTTTTGGGCGAAAAAATTTTCGGAAGCTACGACGTCGGCGCTGGTGCTAGTTACTCAATTTTTCGAGACGAATTCGAATCCGTTGTCAAAATTGAGCTAGAGTCATTTTTTGACCCAAATTGATCAATTTTTCCAACTTTTTCAAGTGTATCTCGGGATCGGAGGGTCGCCGCCAAATTGGAACAACGAATTCGAACTCAGCGTGAAAAATTGAGTAAGAAACACTCATTAATTCGAAATTTTTGATTTTCTCAAATTTTGAAAATTTCTCCATACTATACATCAGGTGTTTTTTGGGGCGAAAAAATTTTCGGAAAGCTACGACGTCGGCGCTGGTGCTAGTTACTCAATTTTTCGAGACGAATTCGAATCCGTTGTCAAAATTGAGCTAGAGTCATTTTTTGACCCAAATTGATCAATTTTTCCAACTTTTTCGAGTGTATCTCGGGATCGGAGGGTCGCCGCCAAATTGGAACAACAAATTCGAACTCAGCGTGAAAAATTGAGTAAGAAACACTCATTAATTCGAAATTTTTGATTTTCTCAAATTTTGAAAATTTCTCCATATACATCAGGCGTTTTTTTGGGCGAAAAAATTTTCGGAAAGCTACGACGTCGGCGCTGGTGCTAGTTACTCAATTTTTCGAGACGAATTCGAATCCGTTGTCAAAATTGAGCTAGAGTCATTTTTTGACCCAAATTGATCAATTTTTCCATTTTTTTCAAGTGTATCTCGGGATCGGAGGGTCGCCGCCAAATTGGAACAACAAATTCGAACTCAGCGTGAAAAATTGAGTAAGAAACACTCATTAATTCGAAATTTTTGATTTTCTCAAATTTTGAAAATTTCTCCATACTATACATCAGGTGTTTTTTGGGGCGAAAAAATTTTCTGAAAGCTACGACGTCGGCGCTGGTGCTAGTTACTCAATTTTCGAGACGAATTCGAATCCGTTGTCAAAATTGAGCTAGAGTCATTTTTTGACCCAAATTGATCAATTTTTCCAACTTTTTCAGTGTATCTCGGGATCGGAGGGTCGCCGCCAAATTGGAACAACAAATTCGAACTCAGCGTGAAAAATTGAGTAAGAAACACTCATTAATTCGAAATTTTTGATTTTCTCAAATTTTGAAAATTTCTCCATACTATACATCAGGTGTTTTTTTGGGCGAAAAAATTTTCGGAAAGCTACGACGTCGGCGCTGGTGCTAGTTACTCAATTTTTCGAGACGAATTCGAATCCGTTGTCAAAATTGAGCTAGAGTCATTTTTTGACCCAAATTGATCAATTTTTCCATTTTTTCGAGTGTATCTCGGGATGGAGGGTCGCCGCCAAATTGGAACAACAAATTCGAACTCAGCGTGAAAATTGAGTAAGAAACACTCATTAATTCGAAATTTTTGATTTTCTCAAATTTTGAAAATTTCTCCATACTATACATCAGGTGTTTTTTGGGGCGAAAAAATTTTCGGAAAGCTACGACGTCGGCGCTGGTGCTAGTTACTCAATTTTTCGAGACGAATTCGAATCCGTTGTCAAAATTGAGCTAGAGTCATTTTTTGACCCAAATTGATCAATTTTTCCAACTTTTTCAAGTGTATCTCGGGATCGGATCGGAGGGTCGCCGCCAAATTGGAACAACAAATTCGAACTCAGCGTGAAAAATTGAGTAAGAAACACTCATTAATTCGAAATTTTTGATTTTCTCAAATTTTGAAAATTTCTCCATACTATACATCAGGTGTTTTTTTGGGCGAAAAAATTTTCGGAAGCTACGACGTCGGCGCTGGTGCTAGTTACTCAATTTTTCGAGACGAATTCGAATCCGTTGTCAAAATTGAGCTAGAGTCATTTTTTGACCCAAATTGATCAATTTTTCCAACTTTTTCAAGTGTATCTCGGGATCGGAGGGTCGCCGCCAAATTGGAACAACAAATTCGAACTCAGCGTGAAAAATTGAGTAAGAAACACTCATTAATTCGAAATTTTTGATTTTCTCAAATTTTGAAAATTTCTCCATACTATACATCAGGTGTTTTTTTGGCGAAAAAATTTTCGGAAGCTACGACGTCGGCGCTGGTGCTAGTTACTCAATTTTTCGAGACGAATTCGAATCCGTTGTCAAAATTGAGCTAGAGTCATTTTTTGACCCAAATTGATCAATTTTTCCAACTTTTTCGAGTGTATCTCGGGATCGGAGGGTCGCCGCCAAATTGGAACAACAAATTCGAACTCAGCGTGAAAAATTGAGTAAGAAACACTCATTAATTCGAAATTTTTGATTTTCTCAAATTTTGAAAATTTCTCCATACTATACATCAGGTGTTTTTTGGGGCGAAAAAATTTTCGGAAAGCTACGACGTCGGCGCTGGTGCTAGTTACTCAATTTTTCGAGACGAATTCGAATCCGTTGTCAAAATTGAGCTAGAGTCATTTTTTGACCCAAATTGATCAATTTTTCAACTTTTTCAAGTGTATCTCGGGATCGGAGGGTCGCCGCCAAATTGGAACAACAAATTCGAACTCAGCGTGAAAAATTGAGTAAGAAACACTCATTAATTCGAAATTTTTGATTTTTCTCAAATTTTGAAAATTTCTCCATACTATACATCAGGTGTTTTTTTGGGGCGAAAAAATTTTCGGAAAGCTACGACGTCGGCGCTGGTGCTAGTTACTCAATTTTTCGAGACGAATTCGAATCCGTTGTCAAAATTGAGCTAGAGTCATTTTTTGACCCAAATTGATCAATTTTCCAACTTTTTCAAGTGTATCTCGGGATCGGAGGGGGTCGCCGCCAAATTGGAACAACAAATTCGAACTCAGCGTGAAAAATTGAGTAAGAAACACTCATTAATTCGAATTTTTGATTTTCTCAAATTTTGAAAATTTCTCCATACTATACATCAGGTGTTTTTTGGGGCGAAAAAATTTTCGGAAGCTACGACGTCGGCGCTGGTGCTAGTTACTCAATTTTTCGAGACGAATTCGAATCCGTTGTCAAAATTGAGCTAGAGTCATTTTTTGACCCAAATTGATCAATTTTTCCAACTTTTTCAAGTGTATCTCGGGATCGGAGGGTCGCCGCCAAATTGGAACAACAAATTCGAACTCAGCGTGAAAAATTGAGTAAGAAACACTCATTAATTCGAAATTTTTGATTTTCTCAAATTTTGAAAATTTCTCCATACTATACATCAGGTGTTTTTTTGGGCGAAAAAATTTTCGGAAAGCTACGACGTCGGCGCGCTGGTGCTAGTTACTCAATTTTTCGCGACGAATTCGAATCCGTTGTCAAAATTGAGCTACAGTCATTTTTTGACCCAAATTGATCCATTTTTCCAACTTTTTTGAGTGTATCTCAAATTTTGGAAAATTTCTCCATACTATACATCAGGTGTTTTTTGGGCGAAAAAATTTTCTGAAAGCTACGACGTCGGCGCTGGTGCTAGTTACTCAATTTTTCGAGACGAATTCGAATCCGTTGTCAAAATTGAGCTAGAGTCATTTTTTGACCCAAATTGATCAATTTTTCCAACTTTTTCGAGTGTATCTCGGGATCGGAGGGTCGCCGCCAAATTGGAACAACAAATTCGAACTCAGCGTGAAAAATGAGTAAGAAACACTCATTAATTCGAAATTTTTGATTTTCTCAAATTTTGAAAATTTCTCCATACTATACATCAGGTGTTTTTTGGGCGAAAAAATTTTCGGAAAGCTACGACGTCGGCGCTGGTGCTAGTTACTCAATTTTTCGAGACGAATTCGAATCCGTTGTCAAAATTGAGCTAGAGTCATTTTTTGACCCAAATTGATCAATTTTTCCAACTTTTTCAAGTGTATCTCGGGATCGGAGGGTCGCCGCCAAATTGGAACAACAAATTCGAACTCAGCGTGAAAAATTGAGTAAGAAACACTCATTAATTCGAAATTTTTGATTTTCTCAAATTTTGAAAATTTCTCCATACTATACATCAGGTGTTTTTTTGGGCGAAAAAATTTCGGAAAGCTACGACGTCGGCGCTGGTGCTAGTTACTCAATTTTCGAGACGAATTCGAATCCGTTGTCAAAATTGAGCTAGAGTCATTTTTTTGACCCAAATTGATCAATTTTTCCAACTTTTTCAAGTGTATCTCGGGATCGGAGGGTCGCCGCCAAATTGGAACAACAAATTCGAACTCAGCGTGAAAAATTGAGTAATAAACACTCATTAATTCGAAATTTTTGATTTTCTCAAATTTTGAAAATTTCTCCATACTATACATCAGGTCTTTTTTGTGGCGAAAAAATTTTCTGAAGGCTACGACGTCGGCGCTGGTGCTAGTTACTCAATTTTTCGAGACGAATTCGAATCCGTTGTCAAAATTGAGCTAGAGTCATTTTTTGACCCAAATTGATCAATTTTTCCAACTTTTTCGAGTGTATCTCGGGATCGGAGGGTCGCCGCCAAATTGGAACAACAAATTCGAACTCAGCGTGAAAAATTGAGTAAGAAACACTCATTAATTCGAAATTTTTGATTTTCTCAAATTTTGAAAATTTCTCCATACTATACATCAGGTGTTTTTTTGGGCGAAAAAATTTTCGGAAAGCTACGGCGTCGGCGCTGGTGCTAGTTACTCAATTTTCGAGACGAATTCGAATCCGTTGTCAAAATTGAGCTAGAGTCATTTTTTGACCCAAATTGATCAATTTTTCCAACTTTTTCAAGTGTATCTCGGGATCGGAGGGTCGCCGCCAAATTGGAACAACAAATTCGAACTCAGCGTGAAAAATTGAGTAAGAAACACTCATTAATTCGAAATTTTTGATTTTCTCAAATTTTGAAAATTTCTCCATACTATACATCAGGTGTTTTTTTGGGCGAAAAAATTTCGGAAGCTACGACGTCGGCGCTGGTGCTAGTTACTCAATTTTTCGAGACGAATTCGAATCCGTTGTCAAAATTGAGCTAGAGTCATTTTTTGACCAAATTGATCAATTTTTCCAACTTTTTCGAGTGTATCTCGGGATCGGAGGGTCGCCGCCAAATTGGAACAACAAATTCGAACTCTCAGCGTGAAAAATTGAGTAAGAAACACTCATTAATTCGAAATTTTTGATTTTCTCAAATTTTGAAAATTTCTCCATACTTACATCAGGTGTTTTTTTGGGCGAAAAAATTTTCGGAAAGCTACGACGTCGGCGCTGGTGCTAGTTACTCAATTTT
>JAJSSI010000056.1:0-82061 GCA_031841125.1 Acanthococcus lagerstroemiae | reverse complement strand
ATCTTGGTAATTTGGCGAATTTCTGAAAAATGTAGAAACGCCTTAAACTCGTCGGATCTGCAATACAATTCGCACCAATATGCTGTTTCAATGTTGCGAATTTCCTGGGGCGAACTGATAAAAGGCCAAAATCTTTTGATTGGAGGCTGCTTGAGCAAAACTGAAAAGTACTCTTATTCAAAATTATCTCCTGTATCCAAAATTTCAAACCGCACTGCTCTAGCTATCTCCATTCCAAAATTATTAAGCAAATTGTTGGTTCGCCCCAGAAAAATAGAGATTTGGAAAACGTCAATTGGCGTGCGATGTGTGGCATATTCAACGCGTTGAAGGCGCTGACAGAAAAATATTTTGACCACGTTTTCGAGTGTATCTCGACAGCGGAGCGTCCCCGCCGAATTTGAACAACAAATTCGGACTCAGCGTGAAAAACTGAGTATTAAACAGTCTTCAAATCAAAATTTTTTATTTTTGAAAATTTGAAAATTTTCTCCATACTATACATCATGCGTTTTTTTGGGCGAAAAAATTTTCGGAGAGCTTCGGCGTCGGCGCTGGGTCAGATTACTCAATTTTTCGAAGCGAACTCGAATCTGTTACCAAAATTTACCTAAAGTGATTTTTGACCACATTTTCGAGTGCATCTTGGTAATTTGGCGAATTTCTGAAAATGTAGAAACGCCTTAAACTCGTCGGATCTGCAATACAATTCGCACCAATATGCGTTTTCAATGTTGCGAATTTCCTGGGGCGAACTGATAAAAGGCCAAAATCTTTTGATTGGAGGCTGCTTGAGCAAAACTGAAAAGTACGTCTTATTCAAAATTATCTCCTGTATCCAAAATTTCAAACCGCACTGCTCTAGCTATCTCCATTCCAAAATTATTAGCAAATTGTTTGGTTCGCCCCAGAGAAATAGAGATTTGGAAAACGTCAATTGGCGTGCGATGTGTGGCATATTCAACGCGTTGAAGGCGCTGACAGAAAAATATTTTGACCACGTTTCGAGTGTATCTCGACAGCGGAGCGTCCCCGCCGCCGAAAAACTGAGTATTAAACAGTCTTCAAATCAAAATTTTTTTATTTTTGAAAATTTTGAAAATTTCTCCATACTATACATCATGCGTTTTTTTGGCGAAAAAATTTTCGGAGAGCTTCGGCGTCGGCGCTGGGTCAGATTACTCAATTTTTCGAAGCGAACTCGAATCTGTTACCAAAATTTACCTAAAGTGATTTTTTGACCACAATTTCGAGTGCATCTTGGTAATTTGGCGAATTTCTGAAAAATGTAGAATAGAAACGCCTTAAACTCGTCGGATCTGCAATACAATTCGCACCAATATGCGTTTTCAATGTTGCGAATTTCCTGGGGCGAACTGATAAAAGGCCAAAATCTTTTGATTGGAGGCTGCTTGAGCAAAACTGAAAAGTACGTCTTATTCAAAATTATCTCCTGTATCCAAAATTTCAAACCGCACTGCTCTAGCTATCTCCATTCCAAAATTATTAGCAAATTGTTGGTTCGCCCCAGAGAAATAGAGATTTGGAAAACGTCAATTGGCGTGCGATGTGTGGCATATTCAACGCGTTGAAGGCGCTGACAGAAAAATATTTTGACCACGTTTTCGAGTGTATCTCGACAGCGGAGCGTCCCCGCCGAATTTGAACAACAAATTCGGACTCAGCGTGAAAAACTGAGTATTAAACAGTCTTCAAATCAAAATTTTTATTTTTGAAAATTTTGAAAATTTCTCCATACTATACATCATGCGTTTTTTTGGGCGAAAAAATTTTCGGAGAGCTTCGGCGTCGGCGCTGGGTCAGATTACTCAATTTTTCGAAGCGAACTCGAATCTGTTACCAAAATTTACCTAAAGTGATTTTTTGACCACATTTTCGAGTGCATCTTGGTAATTTGGCGAATTTCTGAAAAATGTAGAAACGCCTTAAACTCGTCGGATCTGCAATACAATTCGCACCAATATGCGTTTTCAATGTTGCGAATTTCCTGGGGCGAACTGATAAAAGGCCAAAATCTTTTGATTGGAGGCTGCTTGAGCAAAACTGAAAAGTACGTCTTATTCAAAATTATCTCCTGTATCCAAAATTTCAAACCGCACTGCTCTAGCTATCTCCATTCCAAAATTATTAGCAAATTGTTGGTTCGCCCCAGAGAAATAGAGATTTGGAAAACGTCAATTGGCGTGCGATGTGTGGCATATTCAACGCGTTGAAGGCGCTGACAGAAAAATATTTTGACCACGTTTTCGAGTGTATCTCGACAGCGGAGCGTCCCCGCCGAATTTGAACAACAAATTCGGACTCAGCGTGAAAAACTGAGTATTAAACAGTCTTCAAATCAAAATTTTTTATTTTTGAAAATTTCTCCATACTATACATCATGCGTTTTTTTGGGCGAAAAAATTTTCGGAGAGCTTCGGCGTCGGCGCTGGGTCAGATTACTCAATTTTTCGAAGCGAACTCGAATCTGTTACCAAAATTTACCTAAAGTGATTTTTTGACCACATTTTCGAGTGCATCTTGGTAATTTGGCGAATTTCTGAAAAATGTAGAAACGCCTTAAACTCGTCGGATCTGCAATACAATTCGCACCAATATGCGTTTTCAATGTTGCGAATTTCCTGGGGCGAACTGATAAAAGGCCAAAATCTTTTGATTGGAGGCTGCTTGAGCAAAACTGAAAAGTACGTCTTATTCAAAATTATCTCCTGTATCCAAAATTTCAAACCGCACTGCTCTAGCTATCTCCATTCCAAAATTATTAGCAAATTGTTGGTTCGCCCCAGAGAAATAGAGATTTGGAAAACGTCAATTGGCGTGCGATGTGTGGCATATTCAACGCGTTGAAGGCGCTGACAGAAAAATATTTTGACCACGTTTTCGAGTGTATCTCGACAGCGGAGCGTCCCCGCCGAATTTGAACAACAAATTCGGACTCAGCGTGAAAAACTGAGTATTAAACAGTCTTCAAATCAAAATTTTTTATTTTTGAAAATTTTGAAAATTTCTCCATACTATACATCATGCGTTTTTTTGGGCGAAAAAATTTTCGGAGAGCTTCGGCGTCGGCGCTGGGTCAGATTACTCAATTTTTCGAAGCGAACTCGAATCTGTTACCAAAATTTACCTAAAGTGATTTTTTGACCACATTTTCGAGTGCATCTTGGTAATTTGGCGAATTTCTGAAAAATGTAGAAACGCCTTAAACTCGTCGGATCTGCAATACAATTCGCACCAATATGCGTTTTCAATGTTGCGAATTTCCTGGGGCGAACTGATAAAAGGCCAAAATCTTTTGATTGGAGGCTGCTTGAGCAAAACTGAAAAGTACGTCTTATTCAAAATTATCTCCTGTATCCAAAATTTCAAACCGCACTGCTCTAGCTATCTCCATTCCAAAATTATTAGCAAATTGTTGGTTCGCCCCAGAGAAATAGAGATTTGGAAAACGTCAATTGGCGTGCGATGTGTGGCATATTCAACGCGTTGAAGGCGCTGACAGAAAAATATTTTGACCACGTTTTCGAGTGTATCTCGACAGCGGAGCGTCCCCGCCGAATTTGAACAACAAATTCGGACTCAGCGTGAAAAACTGAGTATTAAACAGTCTTCAAATCAAAATTTTTTATTTTTGAAAATTTCTCCATACTATACATCATGCGTTTTTTTGGGCGAAAAAATTTTCGGAGAGCTTCGGCGTCGGCGCTGGGTCAGATTACTCAATTTTTCGAAGCGAACTCGAATCTGTTACCAAAATTTACCTAAAGTGATTTTTTGACCACATTTTCGAGTGCATCTTGGTAATTTGGCGAATTTCTGAAAAATGTAGAAACGCCTTAAACTCGTCGGATCTGCAATACAATTCGCACCAATATGCGTTTTCAATGTTGCGAATTTCCTGGGGCGAACTGATAAAAGGCCAAAATCTTTTGATTGGAGGCTGCTTGAGCAAAACTGAAAAGTACGTCTTATTCAAAATTATCTCCTGTATCCAAAATTTCAAACCGCACTGCTCTAGCTATCTCCATTCCAAAATTATTAGCAAATTGTTGGTTCGCCCCAGAGAAATAGAGATTTGGAAAACGTCAATTGGCGTGCGATGTGTGGCATATTCAACGCGTTGAAGGCGCTGACAGAAAAATATTTTGACCACGTTTTCGAGTGTATCTCGACAGCGGAGCGTCCCCGCCTGAAAAACTTCGAGTCATTAAACAGTCTTCAAATCAAAATTTTTTATTTTTGAAAATTTTGAAAATTTCTCCATACTATACATCATGCGTTTTTTTGGGCGAAAAAATTTTCGGAGAGCTTCGGCGTCGGCGCTGGGTCAGATTACTCAATTTTTCGAAGCGAACTCGAATCTGTTACCAAAATTTACCTAAAGTGATTTTTTGACCACATTTTCGAGTGCATCTTGGTAATTTGGCGAATTTCTGAAAAATGTAGAAACGCCTTAAACTCGTCGGATCTGCAATACAATTCGCACCAATATGCGTTTTCAATGTTGCGAATTTCCTGGGGCGAACTGATAAAAGGCCAAAATCTTTTGATTGGAGGCTGCTTGAGCAAAACTGAAAAGTACGTCTTATTCAAAATTATCTCCTGTATCCAAAATTTCAAACCGCACTGCTCTAGCTATCTCCATTCCAAAATTATTAGCAAATTGTTGGTTCGCCCCAGAGAAATAGAGATTTGGAAAACGTCAATTGGCGTGCGATGTGTGGCATATTCAACGCGTTGAAGGCGCTGACAGAAAAATATTTTGACCACGTTTTCGAGTGTATCTCGACAGCGGAGCGTCCCCGCCGAATTTGAACAACAAATTCGGACTCAGCGTGAAAAACTGAGTATTAAACAGTCTTCAAATCAAAATTTTTTATTTTTGAAAATTTCTCCATACTATACATCATGCGTTTTTTTGGGCGAAAAAATTTTCGGAGAGCTTCGGCGTCGGCGCTGGGTCAGATTACTCAATTTTTCGAAGCGAACTCGAATCTGTTACCAAAATTTACCTAAAGTGATTTTTTGACCACATTTTCGAGTGCATCTTGGTAATTTGGCGAATTTCTGAAAAATGTAGAAACGCCTTAAACTCGTCGGATCTGCAATACAATTCGCACCAATATGCGTTTTCAATGTTGCGAATTTCCTGGGGCGAACTGATAAAAGGCCAAAATCTTTTGATTGGAGGCTGCTTGAGCAAAACTGAAAAGTACGTCTTATTCAAAATTATCTCCTGTATCCAAAATTTCAAACCGCACTGCTCTAGCTATCTCCATTCCAAAATTATTAGCAAATTGTTGGTTCGCCCCAGAGAAATAGAGATTTGGAAAACGTCAATTGGCGTGCGATGTGTGGCATATTCAACGCGTTGAAGGCGCTGACAGAAAAATATTTTGACCACGTTTTCGAGTGTATCTCGACAGCGGAGCGTCCCCGCCGAATTTGAACAACAAATTCGGACTCAGCGTGAAAAACTGAGTATTAAACAGTCTTCAAATCAAAATTTTTTATTTTTGAAAATTTCTCCATACTATACATCATGCGTTTTTTTGGGCGAAAAAATTTTCGGAGAGCTTCGGCGTCGGCGCTGGGTCAGATTACTCAATTTTTCGAAGCGAACTCGAATCTGTTACCAAAATTTACCTAAAGTGATTTTTTGACCACATTTTCGAGTGCATCTTGGTAATTTGGCGAATTTCTGAAAAATGTAGAAACGCCTTAAACTCGTCGGATCTGCAATACAATTCGCACCAATATGCGTTTTCAATGTTGCGAATTTCCTGGGGCGAACTGATAAAAGGCCAAAATCTTTTGATTGGAGGCTGCTTGAGCAAAACTGAAAAGTACGTCTTATTCAAAATTATCTCCTGTATCCAAAATTTCAAACCGCACTGCTCTAGCTATCTCCATTCCAAAATTATTAGCAAATTGTTGGTTCGCCCCAGAGAAATAGAGATTTGGAAAACGTCAATTGGCGTGCGATGTGTGGCATATTCAACGCGTTGAAGGCGCTGACAGAAAAATATTTTGACCACGTTTTCGAGTGTATCTCGACAGCGGAGCGTCCCCGCCGAATTTGAACAACAAATTCGGACTCAGCGTGAAAAACTGAGTATTAAACAGTCTTCAAATCAAAATTTTTTATTTTTGAAAATTTTGAAAATTTCTCCATACTATACATCATGCGTTTTTTTGGGCGAAAAAATTTTCGGAGAGCTTCGGCGTCGGCGCTGGGTCAGATTACTCAATTTTTCGAAGCGAACTCGAATCTGTTACCAAAATTTACCTAAAGTGATTTTTTGACCACATTTTCGAGTGCATCTTGGTAATTTGGCGAATTTCTGAAAAATGTAGAAACGCCTTAAACTCGTCGGATCTGCAATACAATTCGCACCAATATGCGTTTTCAATGTTGCGAATTTCCTGGGGCGAACTGATAAAAGGCCAAAATCTTTTGATTGGAGGCTGCTTGAGCAAAACTGAAAAGTACGTCTTATTCAAAATTATCTCCTGTATCCAAAATTTCAAACCGCACTGCTCTAGCTATCTCCATTCCAAAATTATTAGCAAATTGTTGGTTCGCCCCAGAGAAATAGAGATTTGGAAAACGTCAATTGGCGTGCGATGTGTGGCATATTCAACGCGTTGAAGGCGCTGACAGAAAAATATTTTGACCACGTTTTCGAGTGTATCTCGACAGCGGAGCGTCCCCGCCGAATTTGAACAACAAATTCGGACTCAGCGTGAAAAACTGAGTATTAAACAGTCTTCAAATCAAAATTTTTTATTTTTGAAAATTTCTCCATACTATACATCATGCGTTTTTTTGGGCGAAAAAATTTTCGGAGAGCTTCGGCGTCGGCGCTGGGTCAGATTACTCAATTTTTCGAAGCGAACTCGAATCTGTTACCAAAATTTACCTAAAGTGATTTTTTGACCACATTTTCGAGTGCATCTTGGTAATTTGGCGAATTTCTGAAAAATGTAGAAACGCCTTAAACTCGTCGGATCTGCAATACAATTCGCACCAATATGCGTTTTCAATGTTGCGAATTTCCTGGGGCGAACTGATAAAAGGCCAAAATCTTTTGATTGGAGGCTGCTTGAGCAAAACTGAAAAGTACGTCTTATTCAAAATTATCTCCTGTATCCAAAATTTCAAACCGCACTGCTCTAGCTATCTCCATTCCAAAATTATTAGCAAATTGTTGGTTCGCCCCAGAGAAATAGAGATTTGGAAAACGTCAATTGGCGTGCGATGTGTGGCATATTCAACGCGTTGAAGGCGCTGACAGAAAAATATTTTGACCACGTTTTCGAGTGTATCTCGACAGCGGAGCGTCCCCGCCGAATTTGAACAACAAATTCGGACTCAGCGTGAAAAACTGAGTATTAAACAGTCTTCAAATCAAAATTTTTTATTTTTGAAAATTTTGAAAATTTCTCCATACTATACATCATGCGTTTTTTTGGGCGAAAAAATTTTCGGAGAGCTTCGGCGTCGGCGCTGGGTCAGATTACTCAATTTTTCGAAGCGAACTCGAATCTGTTACCAAAATTTACCTAAAGTGATTTTTTGACCACATTTTCGAGTGCATCTTGGTAATTTGGCGAATTTCTGAAAAATGTAGAAACGCCTTAAACTCGTCGGATCTGCAATACAATTCGCACCAATATGCGTTTTCAATGTTGCGAATTTCCTGGGGCGAACTGATAAAAGGCCAAAATCTTTTGATTGGAGGCTGCTTGAGCAAAACTGAAAAGTACGTCTTATTCAAAATTATCTCCTGTATCCAAAATTTCAAACCGCACTGCTCTAGCTATCTCCATTCCAAAATTATTAGCAAATTGTTGGTTCGCCCCAGAGAAATAGAGATTTGGAAAACGTCAATTGGCGTGCGATGTGTGGCATATTCAACGCGTTGAAGGCGCTGACAGAAAAATATTTTGACCACGTTTTCGAGTGTATCTCGACAGCGGAGCGTCCCCGCCGAATTTGAACAACAAATTCGGACTCAGCGTGAAAAACTGAGTATTAAACAGTCTTCAAATCAAAATTTTTTATTTTTGAAAATTTCTCCATACTATACATCATGCGTTTTTTTGGGCGAAAAAATTTTCGGAGAGCTTCGGCGTCGGCGCTGGGTCAGATTACTCAATTTTTCGAAGCGAACTCGAATCTGTTACCAAAATTTACCTAAAGTGATTTTTTGACCACATTTTCGAGTGCATCTTGGTAATTTGGCGAATTTCTGAAAAATGTAGAAACGCCTTAAACTCGTCGGATCTGCAATACAATTCGCACCAATATGCGTTTTCAATGTTGCGAATTTCCTGGGGCGAACTGATAAAAGGCCAAAATCTTTTGATTGGAGGCTGCTTGAGCAAAACTGAAAAGTACGTCTTATTCAAAATTATCTCCTGTATCCAAAATTTCAAACCGCACTGCTCTAGCTATCTCCATTCCAAAATTATTAGCAAATTGTTGGTTCGCCCCAGAGAAATAGAGATTTGGAAAACGTCAATTGGCGTGCGATGTGTGGCATATTCAACGCGTTGAAGGCGCTGACAGAAAAATATTTTGACCACGTTTTCGAGTGTATCTCGACAGCGGAGCGTCCCCGCCGAATTTGAACAACAAATTCGGACTCAGCGTGAAAAACTGAGTATTAAACAGTCTTCAAATCAAAATTTTTTATTTTTGAAAATTTCTCCATACTATACATCATGCGTTTTTTTGGGCGAAAAAATTTTCGGAGAGCTTCGGCGTCGGCGCTGGGTCAGATTACTCAATTTTTCGAAGCGAACTCGAATCTGTTACCAAAATTTACCTAAAGTGATTTTTTGACCACATTTTCGAGTGCATCTTGGTAATTTGGCGAATTTCTGAAAAATGTAGAAACGCCTTAAACTCGTCGGATCTGCAATACAATTCGCACCAATATGCGTTTTCAATGTTGCGAATTTCCTGGGGCGAACTGATAAAAGGCCAAAATCTTTTGATTGGAGGCTGCTTGAGCAAAACTGAAAAGTACGTCTTATTCAAAATTATCTCCTGTATCCAAAATTTCAAACCGCACTGCTCTAGCTATCTCCATTCCAAAATTATTAGCAAATTGTTGGTTCGCCCCAGAGAAATAGAGATTTGGAAAACGTCAATTGGCGTGCGATGTGTGGCATATTCAACGCGTTGAAGGCGCTGACAGAAAAATATTTTGACCACGTTTTCGAGTGTATCTCGACAGCGGAGCGTCCCCGCCGAATTTGAACAACAAATTCGGACTCAGCGTGAAAAACTGAGTATTAAACAGTCTTCAAATCAAAATTTTTTATTTTTGAAAATTTTGAAAATTTCTCCATACTATACATCATGCGTTTTTTTGGGCGAAAAAATTTTCGGAGAGCTTCGGCGTCGGCGCTGGGTCAGATTACTCAATTTTTCGAAGCGAACTCGAATCTGTTACCAAAATTTACCTAAAGTGATTTTTTGACCACATTTTCGAGTGCATCTTGGTAATTTGGCGAATTTCTGAAAAATGTAGAAACGCCTTAAACTCGTCGGATCTGCAATACAATTCGCACCAATATGCGTTTTCAATGTTGCGAATTTCCTGGGGCGAACTGATAAAAGGCCAAAATCTTTTGATTGGAGGCTGCTTGAGCAAAACTGAAAAGTACGTCTTATTCAAAATTATCTCCTGTATCCAAAATTTCAAACCGCACTGCTCTAGCTATCTCCATTCCAAAATTATTAGCAAATTGTTGGTTCGCCCCAGAGAAATAGAGATTTGGAAAACGTCAATTGGCGTGCGATGTGTGGCATATTCAACGCGTTGAAGGCGCTGACAGAAAAATATTTTGACCACGTTTTCGAGTGTATCTCGACAGCGGAGCGTCCCCGCCGAATTTGAACAACAAATTCGGACTCAGCGTGAAAAACTGAGTATTAAACAGTCTTCAAATCAAAATTTTTTATTTTTGAAAATTTCTCCATACTATACATCATGCGTTTTTTTGGGCGAAAAAATTTTCGGAGAGCTTCGGCGTCGGCGCTGGGTCAGATTACTCAATTTTTCGAAGCGAACTCGAATCTGTT
Source organism: Acanthococcus lagerstroemiae (assembly GCA_031841125.1). NCBI lineage: Eukaryota > Metazoa > Arthropoda > Insecta > Hemiptera > Eriococcidae > Acanthococcus > Acanthococcus lagerstroemiae. The sequence continues at coordinate 71,941 of JAJSSI010000056.1, read as the reverse complement.
ACCAAAATTTACCTAAAGTGATTTTTTGACCACATTTTCGAGTGCATCTTGGTAATTTGGCGAATTTCTGAAAAATGTAGAAACGCCTTAAACTCGTCGGATCTGCAATACAATTCGCACCAATATGCGTTTTCAATGTTGCGAATTTCCTGGGGCGAACTGATAAAAGGCCAAAATCTTTTGATTGGAGGCTGCTTGAGCAAAACTGAAAAGTACGTCTTATTCAAAATTATCTCCTGTATCCAAAATTTCAAACCGCACTGCTCTAGCTATCTCCATTCCAAAATTATTAGCAAATTGTTGGTTCGCCCCAGAGAAATAGAGATTTGGAAAACGTCAATTGGCGTGCGATGTGTGGCATATTCAACGCGTTGAAGGCGCTGACAGAAAAATATTTTGACCACGTTTTCGAGTGTATCTCGACAGCGGAGCGTCCCCGCCGAATTTGAACAACAAATTCGGACTCAGCGTGAAAAACTGAGTATTAAACAGTCTTCAAATCAAAATTTTTTATTTTTGAAAATTTCTCCATACTATACATCATGCGTTTTTTTGGGCGAAAAAATTTTCGGAGAGCTTCGGCGTCGGCGCTGGGTCAGATTACTCAATTTTTCGAAGCGAACTCGAATCTGTTACCAAAATTTACCTAAAGTGATTTTTTGACCACATTTTCGAGTGCATCTTGGTAATTTGGCGAATTTCTGAAAAATGTAGAAACGCCTTAAACTCGTCGGATCTGCAATACAATTCGCACCAATATGCGTTTTCAATGTTGCGAATTTCCTGGGGCGAACTGATAAAAGGCCAAAATCTTTTGATTGGAGGCTGCTTGAGCAAAACTGAAAAGTACGTCTTATTCAAAATTATCTCCTGTATCCAAAATTTCAAACCGCACTGCTCTAGCTATCTCCATTCCAAAATTATTAGCAAATTGTTGGTTCGCCCCAGAGAAATAGAGATTTGGAAAACGTCAATTGGCGTGCGATGTGTGGCATATTCAACGCGTTGAAGGCGCTGACAGAAAAATATTTTGACCACGTTTTCGAGTGTATCTCGACAGCGGAGCGTCCCCGCCGAATTTGAACAACAAATTCGGACTCAGCGTGAAAAACTGAGTATTAAACAGTCTTCAAATCAAAATTTTTTATTTTTGAAAATTTCTCCATACTATACATCATGCGTTTTTTTTGGGCGAAAAAATTTTCGGAGAGCTTCGGCGTCGGCGCTGGGTCAGATTACTCAATTTTTCGAAGCGAACTCGAATCTGTTACCAAAATTTACCTAAAGTGATTTTTTGACCACATTTTCGAGTGCATCTTGGTAATTTGGCGAATTTCTGAAAAATGTAGAAACGCCTTAAACTCGTCGGATCTGCAATACAATTCGCACCAATATGCGTTTTCAATGTTGCGAATTTCCTGGGGCGAACTGATAAAAGGCCAAAATCTTTTGATTGGAGGCTGCTTGAGCAAAACTGAAAAGTACGTCTTATTCAAAATTATCTCCTGTATCCAAAATTTCAAACCGCACTGCTCTAGCTATCTCCATTCCAAAATTATTAGCAAATTGTTGGTTCGCCCCAGAGAAATAGAGATTTGGAAAACGTCAATTGGCGTGCGATGTGTGGCATATTCAACGCGTTGAAGGCGCTGACAGAAAAATATTTTGACCACGTTTTCGAGTGTATCTCGACAGCGGAGCGTCCCCGCCGAATTTGAACAACAAATTCGGACTCAGCGTGAAAAACTGAGTATTAAACAGTCTTCAAATCAAAATTTTTTATTTTTGAAAATTTCTCCATACTATACATCATGCGTTTTTTTGGGCGAAAAAATTTTCGGAGAGCTTCGGCGTCGGCGCTGGGTCAGATTACTCAATTTTTCGAAGCGAACTCGAATCTGTTACCAAAATTTACCTAAAGTGATTTTTTGACCACATTTTCGAGTGCATCTTGGTAATTTGGCGAATTTCTGAAAAATGTAGAAACGCCTTAAACTCGTCGGATCTGCAATACAATTCGCACCAATATGCGTTTTCAATGTTGCGAATTTCCTGGGGCGAACTGATAAAAGGCCAAAATCTTTTGATTGGAGGCTGCTTGAGCAAAACTGAAAAGTACGTCTTATTCAAAATTATCTCCTGTATCCAAAATTTCAAACCGCACTGCTCTAGCTATCTCCATTCCAAAATTATTAGCAAATTGTTGGTTCGCCCCAGAGAAATAGAGATTTGGAAAACGTCAATTGGCGTGCGATGTGTGGCATATTCAACGCGTTGAAGGCGCTGACAGAAAAATATTTTGACCACGTTTTCGAGTGTATCTCGACAGCGGAGCGTCCCCGCCGAATTTGAACAACAAATTCGGACTCAGCGTGAAAAACTGAGTATTAAACAGTCTTCAAATCAAAATTTTTTATTTTTGAAAATTTCTCCATACTATACATCATGCGTTTTTTTGGGCGAAAAAATTTTCGGAGAGCTTCGGCGTCGGCGCTGGGTCAGATTACTCAATTTTTCGAAGCGAACTCGAATCTGTTACCAAAATTTACCTAAAGTGATTTTTTGACCACATTTTCGAGTGCATCTTGGTAATTTGGCGAATTTCTGAAAAATGTAGAAACGCCTTAAACTCGTCGGATCTGCAATACAATTCGCACCAATATGCGTTTTCAATGTTGCGAATTTCCTGGGGCGAACTGATAAAAGGCCAAAATCTTTTGATTGGAGGCTGCTTGAGCAAAACTGAAAAGTACGTCTTATTCAAAATTATCTCCTGTATCCAAAATTTCAAACCGCACTGCTCTAGCTATCTCCATTCCAAAATTATTAGCAAATTGTTGGTTCGCCCCAGAGAAATAGAGATTTGGAAAACGTCAATTGGCGTGCGATGTGTGGCATATTCAACGCGTTGAAGGCGCTGACAGAAAAATATTTTGACCACGTTTTCGAGTGTATCTCGACAGCGGAGCGTCCCCGCCGAATTTGAACAACAAATTCGGACTCAGCGTGAAAAACTGAGTATTAAACAGTCTTCAAATCAAAATTTTTTATTTTTGAAAATTTCTCCATACTATACATCATGCGTTTTTTTGGGCGAAAAAATTTTCGGAGAGCTTCGGCGTCGGCGCTGGGTCAGATTACTCAATTTTTCGAAGCGAACTCGAATCTGTTACCAAAATTTACCTAAAGTGATTTTTTGACCACATTTTCGAGTGCATCTTGGTAATTTGGCGAATTTCTGAAAAATGTAGAAACGCCTTAAACTCGTCGGATCTGCAATACAATTCGCACCAATATGCGTTTTCAATGTTGCGAATTTCCTGGGGCGAACTGATAAAAGGCCAAAATCTTTTGATTGGAGGCTGCTTGAGCAAAACTGAAAAGTACGTCTTATTCAAAATTATCTCCTGTATCCAAAATTTCAAACCGCACTGCTCTAGCTATCTCCATTCCAAAATTATTAGCAAATTGTTGGTTCGCCCCAGAGAAATAGAGATTTGGAAAACGTCAATTGGCGTGCGATGTGTGGCATATTCAACGCGTTGAAGGCGCTGACAGAAAAATATTTTGACCACGTTTTCGAGTGTATCTCGACAGCGGAGCGTCCCCGCCGAATTTGAACAACAAATTCGGACTCAGCGTGAAAAACTGAGTATTAAACAGTCTTCAAATCAAAATTTTTTATTTTTGAAAATTTCTCCATACTATACATCATGCGTTTTTTTGGGCGAAAAAATTTTCGGAGAGCTTCGGCGTCGGCGCTGGGTCAGATTACTCAATTTTTCGAAGCGAACTCGAATCTGTTACCAAAATTTACCTAAAGTGATTTTTTGACCACATTTTCGAGTGCATCTTGGTAATTTGGCGAATTTCTGAAAAATGTAGAAACGCCTTAAACTCGTCGGATCTGCAATACAATTCGCACCAATATGCGTTTTCAATGTTGCGAATTTCCTGGGGCGAACTGATAAAAGGCCAAAATCTTTTGATTGGAGGCTGCTTGAGCAAAACTGAAAAGTACGTCTTATTCAAAATTATCTCCTGTATCCAAAATTTCAAACCGCACTGCTCTAGCTATCTCCATTCCAAAATTATTAGCAAATTGTTGGTTCGCCCCAGAGAAATAGAGATTTGGAAAACGTCAATTGGCGTGCGATGTGTGGCATATTCAACGCGTTGAAGGCGCTGACAGAAAAATATTTTGACCACGTTTTCGAGTGTATCTCGACAGCGGAGCGTCCCCGCCGAATTTGAACAACAAATTCGGACTCAGCGTGAAAAACTGAGTATTAAACAGTCTTCAAATCAAAATTTTTTATTTTTGAAAATTTCTCCATACTATACATCATGCGTTTTTTTGGGCGAAAAAATTTTCGGAGAGCTTCGGCGTCGGCGCTGGGTCAGATTACTCAATTTTTCGAAGCGAACTCGAATCTGTTACCAAAATTTACCTAAAGTGATTTTTTGACCACATTTTCGAGTGCATCTTGGTAATTTGGCGAATTTCTGAAAAATGTAGAAACGCCTTAAACTCGTCGGATCTGCAATACAATTCGCACCAATATGCGTTTTCAATGTTGCGAATTTCCTGGGGCGAACTGATAAAAGGCCAAAATCTTTTGATTGGAGGCTGCTTGAGCAAAACTGAAAAGTACGTCTTATTCAAAATTATCTCCTGTATCCAAAATTTCAAACCGCACTGCTCTAGCTATCTCCATTCCAAAATTATTAGCAAATTGTTGGTTCGCCCCAGAGAAATAGAGATTTGGAAAACGTCAATTGGCGTGCGATGTGTGGCATATTCAACGCGTTGAAGGCGCTGACAGAAAAATATTTTGACCACGTTTTCGAGTGTATCTCGACAGCGGAGCGTCCCCGCCGAATTTGAACAACAAATTCGGACTCAGCGTGAAAAACTGAGTATTAAACAGTCTTCAAATCAAAATTTTTTATTTTTGAAAATTTCTCCATACTATACATCATGCGTTTTTTTGGGCGAAAAAATTTTCGGAGAGCTTCGGCGTCGGCGCTGGGTCAGATTACTCAATTTTTCGAAGCGAACTCGAATCTGTTACCAAAATTTACCTAAAGTGATTTTTTGACCACATTTTCGAGTGCATCTTGGTAATTTGGCGAATTTCTGAAAAATGTAGAAACGCCTTAAACTCGTCGGATCTGCAATACAATTCGCACCAATATGCGTTTTCAATGTTGCGAATTTCCTGGGGCGAACTGATAAAAGGCCAAAATCTTTTGATTGGAGGCTGCTTGAGCAAAACTGAAAAGTACGTCTTATTCAAAATTATCTCCTGTATCCAAAATTTCAAACCGCACTGCTCTAGCTATCTCCATTCCAAAATTATTAGCAAATTGTTGGTTCGCCCCAGAGAAATAGAGATTTGGAAAACGTCAATTGGCGTGCGATGTGTGGCATATTCAACGCGTTGAAGGCGCTGACAGAAAAATATTTTGACCACGTTTTCGAGTGTATCTCGACAGCGGAGCGTCCCCGCCGAATTTGAACAACAAATTCGGACTCAGCGTGAAAAACTGAGTATTAAACAGTCTTCAAATCAAAATTTTTTATTTTTGAAAATTTCTCCATACTATACATCATGCGTTTTTTTGGGCGAAAAAATTTTCGGAGAGCTTCGGCGTCGGCGCTGGGTCAGATTACTCAATTTTTCGAAGCGAACTCGAATCTGTTACCAAAATTTACCTAAAGTGATTTTTTGACCACATTTTCGAGTGCATCTTGGTAATTTGGCGAATTTCTGAAAAATGTAGAAACGCCTTAAACTCGTCGGATCTGCAATACAATTCGCACCAATATGCGTTTTCAATGTTGCGAATTTCCTGGGGCGAACTGATAAAAGGCCAAAATCTTTTGATTGGAGGCTGCTTGAGCAAAACTGAAAAGTACGTCTTATTCAAAATTATCTCCTGTATCCAAAATTTCAAACCGCACTGCTCTAGCTATCTCCATTCCAAAATTATTAGCAAATTGTTGGTTCGCCCCAGAGAAATAGAGATTTGGAAAACGTCAATTGGCGTGCGATGTGTGGCATATTCAACGCGTTGAAGGCGCTGACAGAAAAATATTTTGACCACGTTTTCGAGTGTATCTCGACAGCGGAGCGTCCCCGCCGAATTTGAACAACAAATTCGGACTCAGCGTGAAAAACTGAGTATTAAACAGTCTTCAAATCAAAATTTTTTATTTTTGAAAATTTCTCCATACTATACATCATGCGTTTTTTTGGGCGAAAAAATTTTCGGAGAGCTTCGGCGTCGGCGCTGGGTCAGATTACTCAATTTTTCGAAGCGAACTCGAATCTGTTACCAAAATTTACCTAAAGTGATTTTTTGACCACATTTTCGAGTGCATCTTGGTAATTTGGCGAATTTCTGAAAAATGTAGAAACGCCTTAAACTCGTCGGATCTGCAATACAATTCGCACCAATATGCGTTTTCAATGTTGCGAATTTCCTGGGGCGAACTGATAAAAGGCCAAAATCTTTTGATTGGAGGCTGCTTGAGCAAAACTGAAAAGTACGTCTTATTCAAAATTATCTCCTGTATCCAAAATTTCAAACCGCACTGCTCTAGCTATCTCCATTCCAAAATTATTAGCAAATTGTTGGTTCGCCCCAGAGAAATAGAGATTTGGAAAACGTCAATTGGCGTGCGATGTGTGGCATATTCAACGCGTTGAAGGCGCTGACAGAAAAATATTTTGACCACGTTTTCGAGTGTATCTCGACAGCGGAGCGTCCCCGCCGAATTTGAACAACAAATTCGGACTCAGCGTGAAAAACTGAGTATTAAACAGTCTTCAAATCAAAATTTTTTATTTTTGAAAATTTCTCCATACTATACATCATGCGTTTTTTTGGGCGAAAAAATTTTCGGAGAGCTTCGGCGTCGGCGCTGGGTCAGATTACTCAATTTTTCGAAGCGAACTCGAATCTGTTACCAAAATTTACCTAAAGTGATTTTTTGACCACATTTTCGAGTGCATCTTGGTAATTTGGCGAATTTCTGAAAAATGTAGAAACGCCTTAAACTCGTCGGATCTGCAATACAATTCGCACCAATATGCGTTTTCAATGTTGCGAATTTCCTGGGGCGAACTGATAAAAGGCCAAAATCTTTTGATTGGAGGCTGCTTGAGCAAAACTGAAAAGTACGTCTTATTCAAAATTATCTCCTGTATCCAAAATTTCAAACCGCACTGCTCTAGCTATCTCCATTCCAAAATTATTAGCAAATTGTTGGTTCGCCCCAGAGAAATAGAGATTTGGAAAACGTCAATTGGCGTGCGATGTGTGGCATATTCAACGCGTTGAAGGCGCTGACAGAAAAATATTTTGACCACGTTTTCGAGTGTATCTCGACAGCGGAGCGTCCCCGCCGAATTTGAACAACAAATTCGGACTCAGCGTGAAAAACTGAGTATTAAACAGTCTTCAAATCAAAATTTTTTATTTTTGAAAATTTCTCCATACTATACATCATGCGTTTTTTTGGGCGAAAAAATTTTCGGAGAGCTTCGGCGTCGGCGCTGGGTCAGATTACTCAATTTTTCGAAGCGAACTCGAATCTGTTACCAAAATTTACCTAAAGTGATTTTTTGACCACATTTTCGAGTGCATCTTGGTAATTTGGCGAATTTCTGAAAAATGTAGAAACGCCTTAAACTCGTCGGATCTGCAATACAATTCGCACCAATATGCGTTTTCAATGTTGCGAATTTCCTGGGGCGAACTGATAAAAGGCCAAAATCTTTTGATTGGAGGCTGCTTGAGCAAAACTGAAAAGTACGTCTTATTCAAAATTATCTCCTGTATCCAAAATTTCAAACCGCACTGCTCTAGCTATCTCCATTCCAAAATTATTAGCAAATTGTTGGTTCGCCCCAGAGAAATAGAGATTTGGAAAACGTCAATTGGCGTGCGATGTGTGGCATATTCAACGCGTTGAAGGCGCTGACAGAAAAATATTTTGACCACGTTTTCGAGTGTATCTCGACAGCGGAGCGTCCCCGCCGAATTTGAACAACAAATTCGGACTCAGCGTGAAAAACTGAGTATTAAACAGTCTTCAAATCAAAATTTTTTATTTTTGAAAATTTCTCCATACTATACATCATGCGTTTTTTTGGGCGAAAAAATTTTCGGAGAGCTTCGGCGTCGGCGCTGGGTCAGATTACTCAATTTTTCGAAGCGAACTCGAATCTGTTACCAAAATTTACCTAAAGTGATTTTTTGACCACATTTTCGAGTGCATCTTGGTAATTTGGCGAATTTCTGAAAAATGTAGAAACGCCTTAAACTCGTCGGATCTGCAATACAATTCGCACCAATATGCGTTTTCAATGTTGCGAATTTCCTGGGGCGAACTGATAAAAGGCCAAAATCTTTTGATTGGAGGCTGCTTGAGCAAAACTGAAAAGTACGTCTTATTCAAAATTATCTCCTGTATCCAAAATTTCAAACCGCACTGCTCTAGCTATCTCCATTCCAAAATTATTAGCAAATTGTTGGTTCGCCCCAGAGAAATAGAGATTTGGAAAACGTCAATTGGCGTGCGATGTGTGGCATATTCAACGCGTTGAAGGCGCTGACAGAAAAATATTTTGACCACGTTTTCGAGTGTATCTCGACAGCGGAGCGTCCCCGCCGAATTTGAACAACAAATTCGGACTCAGCGTGAAAAACTGAGTATTAAACAGTCTTCAAATCAAAATTTTTTATTTTTGAAAATTTTGAAAATTTCTCCATACTATACATCATGCGTTTTTTTGGGCGAAAAAATTTTCGGAGAGCTTCGGCGTCGGCGCTGGGTCAGATTACTCAATTTTTCGAAGCGAACTCGAATCTGTTACCAAAATTTACCTAAAGTGATTTTTTGACCACATTTTCGAGTGCATCTTGGTAATTTGGCGAATTTCTGAAAAATGTAGAAACGCCTTAAACTCGTCGGATCTGCAATACAATTCGCACCAATATGCGTTTTCAATGTTGCGAATTTCCTGGGGCGAACTGATAAAAGGCCAAAATCTTTTGATTGGAGGCTGCTTGAGCAAAACTGAAAAGTACGTCTTATTCAAAATTATCTCCTGTATCCAAAATTTCAAACCGCACTGCTCTAGCTATCTCCATTCCAAAATTATTAGCAAATTGTTGGTTCGCCCCAGAGAAATAGAGATTTGGAAAACGTCAATTGGCGTGCGATGTGTGGCATATTCAACGCGTTGAAGGCGCTGACAGAAAAATATTTTGACCACGTTTTCGAGTGTATCTCGACAGCGGAGCGTCCCCGCCGAATTTGAACAACAAATTCGGACTCAGCGTGAAAAACTGAGTATTAAACAGTCTTCAAATCAAAATTTTTTATTTTTGAAAATTTCTCCATACTATACATCATGCGTTTTTTTGGGCGAAAAAATTTTCGGAGAGCTTCGGCGTCGGCGCTGGGTCAGATTACTCAATTTTTCGAAGCGAACTCGAATCTGTTACCAAAATTTACCTAAAGTGATTTTTTGACCACATTTTCGAGTGCATCTTGGTAATTTGGCGAATTTCTGAAAAATGTAGAAACGCCTTAAACTCGTCGGATCTGCAATACAATTCGCACCAATATGCGTTTTCAATGTTGCGAATTTCCTGGGGCGAACTGATAAAAGGCCAAAATCTTTTGATTGGAGGCTGCTTGAGCAAAACTGAAAAGTACGTCTTATTCAAAATTATCTCCTGTATCCAAAATTTCAAACCGCACTGCTCTAGCTATCTCCATTCCAAAATTATTAGCAAATTGTTGGTTCGCCCCAGAGAAATAGAGATTTGGAAAACGTCAATTGGCGTGCGATGTGTGGCATATTCAACGCGTTGAAGGCGCTGACAGAAAAATATTTTGACCACGTTTTCGAGTGTATCTCGACAGCGGAGCGTCCCCGCCGAATTTGAACAACAAATTCGGACTCAGCGTGAAAAACTGAGTATTAAACAGTCTTCAAATCAAAATTTTTTATTTTTGAAAATTTCTCCATACTATACATCATGCGTTTTTTTGGGCGAAAAAATTTTCGGAGAGCTTCGGCGTCGGCGCTGGGTCAGATTACTCAATTTTTCGAAGCGAACTCGAATCTGTTACCAAAATTTACCTAAAGTGATTTTTTGACCACATTTTCGAGTGCATCTTGGTAATTTGGCGAATTTCTGAAAAATGTAGAAACGCCTTAAACTCGTCGGATCTGCAATACAATTCGCACCAATATGCGTTTTCAATGTTGCGAATTTCCTGGGGCGAACTGATAAAAGGCCAAAATCTTTTGATTGGAGGCTGCTTGAGCAAAACTGAAAAGTACGTCTTATTCAAAATTATCTCCTGTATCCAAAATTTCAAACCGCACTGCTCTAGCTATCTCCATTCCAAAATTATTAGCAAATTGTTGGTTCGCCCCAGAGAAATAGAGATTTGGAAAACGTCAATTGGCGTGCGATGTGTGGCATATTCAACGCGTTGAAGGCGCTGACAGAAAAATATTTTGACCACGTTTTCGAGTGTATCTCGACAGCGGAGCGTCCCCGCCGAATTTGAACAACAAATTCGGACTCAGCGTGAAAAACTGAGTATTAAACAGTCTTCAAATCAAAATTTTTTATTTTTGAAAATTTCTCCATACTATACATCATGCGTTTTTTTGGGCGAAAAAATTTTCGGAGAGCTTCGGCGTCGGCGCTGGGTCAGATTACTCAATTTTTCGAAGCGAACTCGAATCTGTTACCAAAATTTACCTAAAGTGATTTTTTGACCACATTTTCGAGTGCATCTTGGTAATTTGGCGAATTTCTGAAAAATGTAGAAACGCCTTAAACTCGTCGGATCTGCAATACAATTCGCACCAATATGCGTTTTCAATGTTGCGAATTTCCTGGGGCGAACTGATAAAAGGCCAAAATCTTTTGATTGGAGGCTGCTTGAGCAAAACTGAAAAGTACGTCTTATTCAAAATTATCTCCTGTATCCAAAATTTCAAACCGCACTGCTCTAGCTATCTCCATTCCAAAATTATTAGCAAATTGTTGGTTCGCCCCAGAGAAATAGAGATTTGGAAAACGTCAATTGGCGTGCGATGTGTGGCATATTCAACGCGTTGAAGGCGCTGACAGAAAAATATTTTGACCACGTTTTCGAGTGTATCTCGACAGCGGAGCGTCCCCGCCGAATTTGAACAACAAATTCGGACTCAGCGTGAAAAACTGAGTATTAAACAGTCTTCAAATCAAAATTTTTTATTTTTGAAAATTTCTCCATACTATACATCATGCGTTTTTTTGGGCGAAAAAATTTTCGGAGAGCTTCGGCGTCGGCGCTGGGTCAGATTACTCAATTTTTCGAAGCGAACTCGAATCTGTTACCAAAATTTACCTAAAGTGATTTTTTGACCACATTTTCGAGTGCATCTTGGTAATTTGGCGAATTTCTGAAAAATGTAGAAACGCCTTAAACTCGTCGGATCTGCAATACAATTCGCACCAATATGCGTTTTCAATGTTGCGAATTTCCTGGGGCGAACTGATAAAAGGCCAAAATCTTTTGATTGGAGGCTGCTTGAGCAAAACTGAAAAGTACGTCTTATTCAAAATTATCTCCTGTATCCAAAATTTCAAACCGCACTGCTCTAGCTATCTCCATTCCAAAATTATTAGCAAATTGTTGGTTCGCCCCAGAGAAATAGAGATTTGGAAAACGTCAATTGGCGTGCGATGTGTGGCATATTCAACGCGTTGAAGGCGCTGACAGAAAAATATTTTGACCACGTTTTCGAGTGTATCTCGACAGCGGAGCGTCCCCGCCGAATTTGAACAACAAATTCGGACTCAGCGTGAAAAACTGAGTATTAAACAGTCTTCAAATCAAAATTTTTTATTTTTGAAAATTTCTCCATACTATACATCATGCGTTTTTTTGGGCGAAAAAATTTTCGGAGAGCTTCGGCGTCGGCGCTGGGTCAGATTACTCAATTTTTCGAAGCGAACTCGAATCTGTTACCAAAATTTACCTAAAGTGATTTTTTGACCACATTTTCGAGTGCATCTTGGTAATTTGGCGAATTTCTGAAAAATGTAGAAACGCCTTAAACTCGTCGGATCTGCAATACAATTCGCACCAATATGCGTTTTCAATGTTGCGAATTTCCTGGGGCGAACTGATAAAAGGCCAAAATCTTTTGATTGGAGGCTGCTTGAGCAAAACTGAAAAGTACGTCTTATTCAAAATTATCTCCTGTATCCAAAATTTCAAACCGCACTGCTCTAGCTATCTCCATTCCAAAATTATTAGCAAATTGTTGGTTCGCCCCAGAGAAATAGAGATTTGGAAAACGTCAATTGGCGTGCGATGTGTGGCATATTCAACGCGTTGAAGGCGCTGACAGAAAAATATTTTGACCACGTTTTCGAGTGTATCTCGACAGCGGAGCGTCCCCGCCGAATTTGAACAACAAATTCGGACTCAGCGTGAAAAACTGAGTATTAAACAGTCTTCAAATCAAAATTTTTTATTTTTGAAAATTTCTCCATACTATACATCATGCGTTTTTTTGGGCGAAAAAATTTTCGGAGAGCTTCGGCGTCGGCGCTGGGTCAGATTACTCAATTTTTCGAAGCGAACTCGAATCTGTTACCAAAATTTACCTAAAGTGATTTTTTGACCACATTTTCGAGTGCATCTTGGTAATTTGGCGAATTTCTGAAAAATGTAGAAACGCCTTAAACTCGTCGGATCTGCAATACAATTCGCACCAATATGCGTTTTCAATGTTGCGAATTTCCTGGGGCGAACTGATAAAAGGCCAAAATCTTTTGATTGGAGGCTGCTTGAGCAAAACTGAAAAGTACGTCTTATTCAAAATTATCTCCTGTATCCAAAATTTCAAACCGCACTGCTCTAGCTATCTCCATTCCAAAATTATTAGCAAATTGTTGGTTCGCCCCAGAGAAATAGAGATTTGGAAAACGTCAATTGGCGTGCGATGTGTGGCATATTCAACGCGTTGAAGGCGCTGACAGAAAAATATTTTGACCACGTTTTCGAGTGTATCTCGACAGCGGAGCGTCCCCGCCGAATTTGAACAACAAATTCGGACTCAGCGTGAAAAACTGAGTATTAAACAGTCTTCAAATCAAAATTTTTTATTTTTGAAAATTTCTCCATACTATACATCATGCGTTTTTTTGGGCGAAAAAATTTTCGGAGAGCTTCGGCGTCGGCGCTGGGTCAGATTACTCAATTTTTCGAAGCGAACTCGAATCTGTTACCAAAATTTACCTAAAGTGATTTTTTGACCACATTTTCGAGTGCATCTTGGTAATTTGGCGAATTTCTGAAAAATGTAGAAACGCCTTAAACTCGTCGGATCTGCAATACAATTCGCACCAATATGCGTTTTCAATGTTGCGAATTTCCTGGGGCGAACTGATAAAAGGCCAAAATCTTTTGATTGGAGGCTGCTTGAGCAAAACTGAAAAGTACGTCTTATTCAAAATTATCTCCTGTATCCAAAATTTCAAACCGCACTGCTCTAGCTATCTCCATTCCAAAATTATTAGCAAATTGTTGGTTCGCCCCAGAGAAATAGAGATTTGGAAAACGTCAATTGGCGTGCGATGTGTGGCATATTCAACGCGTTGAAGGCGCTGACAGAAAAATATTTTGACCACGTTTTCGAGTGTATCTCGACAGCGGAGCGTCCCCGCCGAATTTGAACAACAAATTCGGACTCAGCGTGAAAAACTGAGTATTAAACAGTCTTCAAATCAAAATTTTTTATTTTTGAAAATTTCTCCATACTATACATCATGCGTTTTTTTGGGCGAAAAAATTTTCGGAGAGCTTCGGCGTCGGCGCTGGGTCAGATTACTCAATTTTTCGAAGCGAACTCGAATCTGTTACCAAAATTTACCTAAAGTGATTTTTTGACCACATTTTCGAGTGCATCTTGGTAATTTGGCGAATTTCTGAAAAATGTAGAAACGCCTTAAACTCGTCGGATCTGCAATACAATTCGCACCAATATGCGTTTTCAATGTTGCGAATTTCCTGGGGCGAACTGATAAAAGGCCAAAATCTTTTGATTGGAGGCTGCTTGAGCAAAACTGAAAAGTACGTCTTATTCAAAATTATCTCCTGTATCCAAAATTTCAAACCGCACTGCTCTAGCTATCTCCATTCCAAAATTATTAGCAAATTGTTGGTTCGCCCCAGAGAAATAGAGATTTGGAAAACGTCAATTGGCGTGCGATGTGTGGCATATTCAACGCGTTGAAGGCGCTGACAGAAAAATATTTTGACCACGTTTTCGAGTGTATCTCGACAGCGGAGCGTCCCCGCCGAATTTGAACAACAAATTCGGACTCAGCGTGAAAAACTGAGTATTAAACAGTCTTCAAATCAAAATTTTTTATTTTTGAAAATTTCTCCATACTATACATCATGCGTTTTTTTGGGCGAAAAAATTTTCGGAGAGCTTCGGCGTCGGCGCTGGGTCAGATTACTCAATTTTTCGAAGCGAACTCGAATCTGTTACCAAAATTTACCTAAAGTGATTTTTTGACCACATTTTCGAGTGCATCTTGGTAATTTGGCGAATTTCTGAAAAATGTAGAAACGCCTTAAACTCGTCGGATCTGCAATACAATTCGCACCAATATGCGTTTTCAATGTTGCGAATTTCCTGGGGCGAACTGATAAAAGGCCAAAATCTTTTGATTGGAGGCTGCTTGAGCAAAACTGAAAAGTACGTCTTATTCAAAATTATCTCCTGTATCCAAAATTTCAAACCGCACTGCTCTAGCTATCTCCATTCCAAAATTATTAGCAAATTGTTGGTTCGCCCCAGAGAAATAGAGATTTGGAAAACGTCAATTGGCGTGCGATGTGTGGCATATTCAACGCGTTGAAGGCGCTGACAGAAAAATATTTTGACCACGTTTTCGAGTGTATCTCGACAGCGGAGCGTCCCCGCCGAATTTGAACAACAAATTCGGACTCAGCGTGAAAAACTGAGTATTAAACAGTCTTCAAATCAAAATTTTTTATTTTTGAAAATTTCTCCATACTATACATCATGCGTTTTTTTGGGCGAAAAAATTTTCGGAGAGCTTCGGCGTCGGCGCTGGGTCAGATTACTCAATTTTTCGAAGCGAACTCGAATCTGTTACCAAAATTTACCTAAAGTGATTTTTTGACCACATTTTCGAGTGCATCTTGGTAATTTGGCGAATTTCTGAAAAATGTAGAAACGCCTTAAACTCGTCGGATCTGCAATACAATTCGCACCAATATGCGTTTTCAATGTTGCGAATTTCCTGGGGCGAACTGATAAAAGGCCAAAATCTTTTGATTGGAGGCTGCTTGAGCAAAACTGAAAAGTACGTCTTATTCAAAATTATCTCCTGTATCCAAAATTTCAAACCGCACTGCTCTAGCTATCTCCATTCCAAAATTATTAGCAAATTGTTGGTTCGCCCCAGAGAAATAGAGATTTGGAAAACGTCAATTGGCGTGCGATGTGTGGCATATTCAACGCGTTGAAGGCGCTGACAGAAAAATATTTTGACCACGTTTTCGAGTGTATCTCGACAGCGGAGCGTCCCCGCCGAATTTGAACAACAAATTCGGACTCAGCGTGAAAAACTGAGTATTAAACAGTCTTCAAATCAAAATTTTTTATTTTTGAAAATTTCTCCATACTATACATCATGCGTTTTTTTGGGCGAAAAAATTTTCGGAGAGCTTCGGCGTCGGCGCTGGGTCAGATTACTCAATTTTTCGAAGCGAACTCGAATCTGTTACCAAAATTTACCTAAAGTGATTTTTTGACCACATTTTCGAGTGCATCTTGGTAATTTGGCGAATTTCTGAAAAATGTAGAAACGCCTTAAACTCGTCGGATCTGCAATACAATTCGCACCAATATGCGTTTTCAATGTTGCGAATTTCCTGGGGCGAACTGATAAAAGGCCAAAATCTTTTGATTGGAGGCTGCTTGAGCAAAACTGAAAAGTACGTCTTATTCAAAATTATCTCCTGTATCCAAAATTTCAAACCGCACTGCTCTAGCTATCTCCATTCCAAAATTATTAGCAAATTGTTGGTTCGCCCCAGAGAAATAGAGATTTGGAAAACGTCAATTGGCGTGCGATGTGTGGCATATTCAACGCGTTGAAGGCGCTGACAGAAAAATATTTTGACCACGTTTTCGAGTGTATCTCGACAGCGGAGCGTCCCCGCCGAATTTGAACAACAAATTCGGACTCAGCGTGAAAAACTGAGTATTAAACAGTCTTCAAATCAAAATTTTTTATTTTTGAAAATTTCTCCATACTATACATCATGCGTTTTTTTGGGCGAAAAAATTTTCGGAGAGCTTCGGCGTCGGCGCTGGGTCAGATTACTCAATTTTTCGAAGCGAACTCGAATCTGTTACCAAAATTTACCTAAAGTGATTTTTTGACCACATTTTCGAGTGCATCTTGGTAATTTGGCGAATTTCTGAAAAATGTAGAAACGCCTTAAACTCGTCGGATCTGCAATACAATTCGCACCAATATGCGTTTTCAATGTTGCGAATTTCCTGGGGCGAACTGATAAAAGGCCAAAATCTTTTGATTGGAGGCTGCTTGAGCAAAACTGAAAAGTACGTCTTATTCAAAATTATCTCCTGTATCCAAAATTTCAAACCGCACTGCTCTAGCTATCTCCATTCCAAAATTATTAGCAAATTGTTGGTTCGCCCCAGAGAAATAGAGATTTGGAAAACGTCAATTGGCGTGCGATGTGTGGCATATTCAACGCGTTGAAGGCGCTGACAGAAAAATATTTTGACCACGTTTTCGAGTGTATCTCGACAGCGGAGCGTCCCCGCCGAATTTGAACAACAAATTCGGACTCAGCGTGAAAAACTGAGTATTAAACAGTCTTCAAATCAAAATTTTTTATTTTTGAAAATTTCTCCATACTATACATCATGCGTTTTTTTGGGCGAAAAAATTTTCGGAGAGCTTCGGCGTCGGCGCTGGGTCAGATTACTCAATTTTTCGAAGCGAACTCGAATCTGTTACCAAAATTTACCTAAAGTGATTTTTTGACCACATTTTCGAGTGCATCTTGGTAATTTGGCGAATTTCTGAAAAATGTAGAAACGCCTTAAACTCGTCGGATCTGCAATACAATTCGCACCAATATGCGTTTTCAATGTTGCGAATTTCCTGGGGCGAACTGATAAAAGGCCAAAATCTTTTGATTGGAGGCTGCTTGAGCAAAACTGAAAAGTACGTCTTATTCAAAATTATCTCCTGTATCCAAAATTTCAAACCGCACTGCTCTAGCTATCTCCATTCCAAAATTATTAGCAAATTGTTGGTTCGCCCCAGAGAAATAGAGATTTGGAAAACGTCAATTGGCGTGCGATGTGTGGCATATTCAACGCGTTGAAGGCGCTGACAGAAAAATATTTTGACCACGTTTTCGAGTGTATCTCGACAGCGGAGCGTCCCCGCCGAATTTGAACAACAAATTCGGACTCAGCGTGAAAAACTGAGTATTAAACAGTCTTCAAATCAAAATTTTTTATTTTTGAAAATTTCTCCATACTATACATCATGCGTTTTTTTGGGCGAAAAAATTTTCGGAGAGCTTCGGCGTCGGCGCTGGGTCAGATTACTCAATTTTTCGAAGCGAACTCGAATCTGTTACCAAAATTTACCTAAAGTGATTTTTTGACCACATTTTCGAGTGCATCTTGGTAATTTGGCGAATTTCTGAAAAATGTAGAAACGCCTTAAACTCGTCGGATCTGCAATACAATTCGCACCAATATGCGTTTTCAATGTTGCGAATTTCCTGGGGCGAACTGATAAAAGGCCAAAATCTTTTGATTGGAGGCTGCTTGAGCAAAACTGAAAAGTACGTCTTATTCAAAATTATCTCCTGTATCCAAAATTTCAAACCGCACTGCTCTAGCTATCTCCATTCCAAAATTATTAGCAAATTGTTGGTTCGCCCCAGAGAAATAGAGATTTGGAAAACGTCAATTGGCGTGCGATGTGTGGCATATTCAACGCGTTGAAGGCGCTGACAGAAAAATATTTTGACCACGTTTTCGAGTGTATCTCGACAGCGGAGCGTCCCCGCCGAATTTGAACAACAAATTCGGACTCAGCGTGAAAAACTGAGTATTAAACAGTCTTCAAATCAAAATTTTTTATTTTTGAAAATTTCTCCATACTATACATCATGCGTTTTTTTGGGCGAAAAAATTTTCGGAGAGCTTCGGCGTCGGCGCTGGGTCAGATTACTCAATTTTTCGAAGCGAACTCGAATCTGTTACCAAAATTTACCTAAAGTGATTTTTTGACCACATTTTCGAGTGCATCTTGGTAATTTGGCGAATTTCTGAAAAATGTAGAAACGCCTTAAACTCGTCGGATCTGCAATACAATTCGCACCAATATGCGTTTTCAATGTTGCGAATTTCCTGGGGCGAACTGATAAAAGGCCAAAATCTTTTGATTGGAGGCTGCTTGAGCAAAACTGAAAAGTACGTCTTATTCAAAATTATCTCCTGTATCCAAAATTTCAAACCGCACTGCTCTAGCTATCTCCATTCCAAAATTATTAGCAAATTGTTGGTTCGCCCCAGAGAAATAGAGATTTGGAAAACGTCAATTGGCGTGCGATGTGTGGCATATTCAACGCGTTGAAGGCGCTGACAGAAAAATATTTTGACCACGTTTTCGAGTGTATCTCGACAGCGGAGCGTCCCCGCCGAATTTGAACAACAAATTCGGACTCAGCGTGAAAAACTGAGTATTAAACAGTCTTCAAATCAAAATTTTTTATTTTTGAAAATTTCTCCATACTATACATCATGCGTTTTTTTGGGCGAAAAAATTTTCGGAGAGCTTCGGCGTCGGCGCTGGGTCAGATTACTCAATTTTTCGAAGCGAACTCGAATCTGTTACCAAAATTTACCTAAAGTGATTTTTTGACCACATTTTCGAGTGCATCTTGGTAATTTGGCGAATTTCTGAAAAATGTAGAAACGCCTTAAACTCGTCGGATCTGCAATACAATTCGCACCAATATGCGTTTTCAATGTTGCGAATTTCCTGGGGCGAACTGATAAAAGGCCAAAATCTTTTGATTGGAGGCTGCTTGAGCAAAACTGAAAAGTACGTCTTATTCAAAATTATCTCCTGTATCCAAAATTTCAAACCGCACTGCTCTAGCTATCTCCATTCCAAAATTATTAGCAAATTGTTGGTTCGCCCCAGAGAAATAGAGATTTGGAAAACGTCAATTGGCGTGCGATGTGTGGCATATTCAACGCGTTGAAGGCGCTGACAGAAAAATATTTTGACCACGTTTTCGAGTGTATCTCGACAGCGGAGCGTCCCCGCCGAATTTGAACAACAAATTCGGACTCAGCGTGAAAAACTGAGTATTAAACAGTCTTCAAATCAAAATTTTTTATTTTTGAAAATTTCTCCATACTATACATCATGCGTTTTTTTGGGCGAAAAAATTTTCGGAGAGCTTCGGCGTCGGCGCTGGGTCAGATTACTCAATTTTTCGAAGCGAACTCGAATCTGTTACCAAAATTTACCTAAAGTGATTTTTTGACCACATTTTCGAGTGCATCTTGGTAATTTGGCGAATTTCTGAAAAATGTAGAAACGCCTTAAACTCGTCGGATCTGCAATACAATTCGCACCAATATGCGTTTTCAATGTTGCGAATTTCCTGGGGCGAACTGATAAAAGGCCAAAATCTTTTGATTGGAGGCTGCTTGAGCAAAACTGAAAAGTACGTCTTATTCAAAATTATCTCCTGTATCCAAAATTTCAAACCGCACTGCTCTAGCTATCTCCATTCCAAAATTATTAGCAAATTGTTGGTTCGCCCCAGAGAAATAGAGATTTGGAAAACGTCAATTGGCGTGCGATGTGTGGCATATTCAACGCGTTGAAGGCGCTGACAGAAAAATATTTTGACCACGTTTTCGAGTGTATCTCGACAGCGGAGCGTCCCCGCCGAATTTGAACAACAAATTCGGACTCAGCGTGAAAAACTGAGTATTAAACAGTCTTCAAATCAAAATTTTTTATTTTTGAAAATTTCTCCATACTATACATCATGCGTTTTTTTGGGCGAAAAAATTTTCGGAGAGCTTCGGCGTCGGCGCTGGGTCAGATTACTCAATTTTTCGAAGCGAACTCGAATCTGTTACCAAAATTTACCTAAAGTGATTTTTTGACCACATTTTCGAGTGCATCTTGGTAATTTGGCGAATTTCTGAAAAATGTAGAAACGCCTTAAACTCGTCGGATCTGCAATACAATTCGCACCAATATGCGTTTTCAATGTTGCGAATTTCCTGGGGCGAACTGATAAAAGGCCAAAATCTTTTGATTGGAGGCTGCTTGAGCAAAACTGAAAAGTACGTCTTATTCAAAATTATCTCCTGTATCCAAAATTTCAAACCGCACTGCTCTAGCTATCTCCATTCCAAAATTATTAGCAAATTGTTGGTTCGCCCCAGAGAAATAGAGATTTGGAAAACGTCAATTGGCGTGCGATGTGTGGCATATTCAACGCGTTGAAGGCGCTGACAGAAAAATATTTTGACCACGTTTTCGAGTGTATCTCGACAGCGGAGCGTCCCCGCCGAATTTGAACAACAAATTCGGACTCAGCGTGAAAAACTGAGTATTAAACAGTCTTCAAATCAAAATTTTTTATTTTTGAAAATTTCTCCATACTATACATCATGCGTTTTTTTGGGCGAAAAAATTTTCG
Source organism: Acanthococcus lagerstroemiae (assembly GCA_031841125.1). NCBI lineage: Eukaryota > Metazoa > Arthropoda > Insecta > Hemiptera > Eriococcidae > Acanthococcus > Acanthococcus lagerstroemiae. The sequence continues at coordinate 51,072 of JAJSSI010000056.1, read as the reverse complement.
GAGAGCTTCGGCGTCGGCGCTGGGTCAGATTACTCAATTTTTCGAAGCGAACTCGAATCTGTTACCAAAATTTACCTAAAGTGATTTTTTGACCACATTTTCGAGTGCATCTTGGTAATTTGGCGAATTTCTGAAAAATGTAGAAACGCCTTAAACTCGTCGGATCTGCAATACAATTCGCACCAATATGCGTTTTCAATGTTGCGAATTTCCTGGGGCGAACTGATAAAAGGCCAAAATCTTTTGATTGGAGGCTGCTTGAGCAAAACTGAAAAGTACGTCTTATTCAAAATTATCTCCTGTATCCAAAATTTCAAACCGCACTGCTCTAGCTATCTCCATTCCAAAATTATTAGCAAATTGTTGGTTCGCCCCAGAGAAATAGAGATTTGGAAAACGTCAATTGGCGTGCGATGTGTGGCATATTCAACGCGTTGAAGGCGCTGACAGAAAAATATTTTGACCACGTTTTCGAGTGTATCTCGACAGCGGAGCGTCCCCGCCGAATTTGAACAACAAATTCGGACTCAGCGTGAAAAACTGAGTATTAAACAGTCTTCAAATCAAAATTTTTTATTTTTGAAAATTTCTCCATACTATACATCATGCGTTTTTTTGGGCGAAAAAATTTTCGGAGAGCTTCGGCGTCGGCGCTGGGTCAGATTACTCAATTTTTCGAAGCGAACTCGAATCTGTTACCAAAATTTACCTAAAGTGATTTTTTGACCACATTTTCGAGTGCATCTTGGTAATTTGGCGAATTTCTGAAAAATGTAGAAACGCCTTAAACTCGTCGGATCTGCAATACAATTCGCACCAATATGCGTTTTCAATGTTGCGAATTTCCTGGGGCGAACTGATAAAAGGCCAAAATCTTTTGATTGGAGGCTGCTTGAGCAAAACTGAAAAGTACGTCTTATTCAAAATTATCTCCTGTATCCAAAATTTCAAACCGCACTGCTCTAGCTATCTCCATTCCAAAATTATTAGCAAATTGTTGGTTCGCCCCAGAGAAATAGAGATTTGGAAAACGTCAATTGGCGTGCGATGTGTGGCATATTCAACGCGTTGAAGGCGCTGACAGAAAAATATTTTGACCACGTTTTCGAGTGTATCTCGACAGCGGAGCGTCCCCGCCGAATTTGAACAACAAATTCGGACTCAGCGTGAAAAACTGAGTATTAAACAGTCTTCAAATCAAAATTTTTTATTTTTGAAAATTTCTCCATACTATACATCATGCGTTTTTTTGGGCGAAAAAATTTTCGGAGAGCTTCGGCGTCGGCGCTGGGTCAGATTACTCAATTTTTCGAAGCGAACTCGAATCTGTTACCAAAATTTACCTAAAGTGATTTTTTGACCACATTTTCGAGTGCATCTTGGTAATTTGGCGAATTTCTGAAAAATGTAGAAACGCCTTAAACTCGTCGGATCTGCAATACAATTCGCACCAATATGCGTTTTCAATGTTGCGAATTTCCTGGGGCGAACTGATAAAAGGCCAAAATCTTTTGATTGGAGGCTGCTTGAGCAAAACTGAAAAGTACGTCTTATTCAAAATTATCTCCTGTATCCAAAATTTCAAACCGCACTGCTCTAGCTATCTCCATTCCAAAATTATTAGCAAATTGTTGGTTCGCCCCAGAGAAATAGAGATTTGGAAAACGTCAATTGGCGTGCGATGTGTGGCATATTCAACGCGTTGAAGGCGCTGACAGAAAAATATTTTGACCACGTTTTCGAGTGTATCTCGACAGCGGAGCGTCCCCGCCTGAAAAACTGAGTATTAAACAGTCTTCAAATCAAAATTTTTTATTTTTGAAAATTTTGAAAATTTCTCCATACTATACATCATGCGTTTTTTTGGGCGAAAAAATTTTCGGAGAGCTTCGGCGTCGGCGCTGGGTCAGATTACTCAATTTTTCGAAGCGAACTCGAATCTGTTACCAAAATTTACCTAAAGTGATTTTTTGACCACATTTTCGAGTGCATCTTGGTAATTTGGCGAATTTCTGAAAAATGTAGAAACGCCTTAAACTCGTCGGATCTGCAATACAATTCGCACCAATATGCGTTTTCAATGTTGCGAATTTCCTGGGGCGAACTGATAAAAGGCCAAAATCTTTTGATTGGAGGCTGCTTGAGCAAAACTGAAAAGTACGTCTTATTCAAAATTATCTCCTGTATCCAAAATTTCAAACCGCACTGCTCTAGCTATCTCCATTCCAAAATTATTAGCAAATTGTTGGTTCGCCCCAGAGAAATAGAGATTTGGAAAACGTCAATTGGCGTGCGATGTGTGGCATATTCAACGCGTTGAAGGCGCTGACAGAAAAATATTTTGACCACGTTTTCGAGTGTATCTCGACAGCGGAGCGTCCCCGCCTGAAAAACTGAGTATTAAACAGTCTTCAAATCAAAATTTTTTATTTTTGAAAATTTTGAAAATTTCTCCATACTATACATCATGCGTTTTTTTGGGCGAAAAAATTTTCGGAGAGCTTCGGCGTCGGCGCTGGGTCAGATTACTCAATTTTTCGAAGCGAACTCGAATCTGTTACCAAAATTTACCTAAAGTGATTTTTTGACCACATTTTCGAGTGCATCTTGGTAATTTGGCGAATTTCTGAAAAATGTAGAAACGCCTTAAACTCGTCGGATCTGCAATACAATTCGCACCAATATGCGTTTTCAATGTTGCGAATTTCCTGGGGCGAACTGATAAAAGGCCAAAATCTTTTGATTGGAGGCTGCTTGAGCAAAACTGAAAAGTACGTCTTATTCAAAATTATCTCCTGTATCCAAAATTTCAAACCGCACTGCTCTAGCTATCTCCATTCCAAAATTATTAGCAAATTGTTGGTTCGCCCCAGAGAAATAGAGATTTGGAAAACGTCAATTGGCGTGCGATGTGTGGCATATTCAACGCGTTGAAGGCGCTGACAGAAAAATATTTTGACCACGTTTTCGAGTGTATCTCGACAGCGGAGCGTCCCCGCCTGAAAAACTGAGTATTAAACAGTCTTCAAATCAAAATTTTTTATTTTTGAAAATTTTGAAAATTTCTCCATACTATACATCATGCGTTTTTTTGGGCGAAAAAATTTTCGGAGAGCTTCGGCGTCGGCGCTGGGTCAGATTACTCAATTTTTCGAAGCGAACTCGAATCTGTTACCAAAATTTACCTAAAGTGATTTTTTGACCACATTTTCGAGTGCATCTTGGTAATTTGGCGAATTTCTGAAAAATGTAGAAACGCCTTAAACTCGTCGGATCTGCAATACAATTCGCACCAATATGCGTTTTCAATGTTGCGAATTTCCTGGGGCGAACTGATAAAAGGCCAAAATCTTTTGATTGGAGGCTGCTTGAGCAAAACTGAAAAGTACGTCTTATTCAAAATTATCTCCTGTATCCAAAATTTCAAACCGCACTGCTCTAGCTATCTCCATTCCAAAATTATTAGCAAATTGTTGGTTCGCCCCAGAGAAATAGAGATTTGGAAAACGTCAATTGGCGTGCGATGTGTGGCATATTCAACGCGTTGAAGGCGCTGACAGAAAAATATTTTGACCACGTTTTCGAGTGTATCTCGACAGCGGAGCGTCCCCGCCTGAAAAACTGAGTATTAAACAGTCTTCAAATCAAAATTTTTTATTTTTGAAAATTTTGAAAATTTCTCCATACTATACATCATGCGTTTTTTTGGGCGAAAAAATTTTCGGAGAGCTTCGGCGTCGGCGCTGGGTCAGATTACTCAATTTTTCGAAGCGAACTCGAATCTGTTACCAAAATTTACCTAAAGTGATTTTTTGACCACATTTTCGAGTGCATCTTGGTAATTTGGCGAATTTCTGAAAAATGTAGAAACGCCTTAAACTCGTCGGATCTGCAATACAATTCGCACCAATATGCGTTTTCAATGTTGCGAATTTCCTGGGGCGAACTGATAAAAGGCCAAAATCTTTTGATTGGAGGCTGCTTGAGCAAAACTGAAAAGTACGTCTTATTCAAAATTATCTCCTGTATCCAAAATTTCAAACCGCACTGCTCTAGCTATCTCCATTCCAAAATTATTAGCAAATTGTTGGTTCGCCCCAGAGAAATAGAGATTTGGAAAACGTCAATTGGCGTGCGATGTGTGGCATATTCAACGCGTTGAAGGCGCTGACAGAAAAATATTTTGACCACGTTTTCGAGTGTATCTCGACAGCGGAGCGTCCCCGCCGAATTTGAACAACAAATTCGGACTCAGCGTGAAAAACTGAGTATTAAACAGTCTTCAAATCAAAATTTTTTATTTTTGAAAATTTCTCCATACTATACATCATGCGTTTTTTTGGGCGAAAAAATTTTCGGAGAGCTTCGGCGTCGGCGCTGGGTCAGATTACTCAATTTTTCGAAGCGAACTCGAATCTGTTACCAAAATTTACCTAAAGTGATTTTTTGACCACATTTTCGAGTGCATCTTGGTAATTTGGCGAATTTCTGAAAAATGTAGAAACGCCTTAAACTCGTCGGATCTGCAATACAATTCGCACCAATATGCGTTTTCAATGTTGCGAATTTCCTGGGGCGAACTGATAAAAGGCCAAAATCTTTTGATTGGAGGCTGCTTGAGCAAAACTGAAAAGTACGTCTTATTCAAAATTATCTCCTGTATCCAAAATTTCAAACCGCACTGCTCTAGCTATCTCCATTCCAAAATTATTAGCAAATTGTTGGTTCGCCCCAGAGAAATAGAGATTTGGAAAACGTCAATTGGCGTGCGATGTGTGGCATATTCAACGCGTTGAAGGCGCTGACAGAAAAATATTTTGACCACGTTTTCGAGTGTATCTCGACAGCGGAGCGTCCCCGCCGAATTTGAACAACAAATTCGGACTCAGCGTGAAAAACTGAGTATTAAACAGTCTTCAAATCAAAATTTTTTATTTTTGAAAATTTCTCCATACTATACATCATGCGTTTTTTTGGGCGAAAAAATTTTCGGAGAGCTTCGGCGTCGGCGCTGGGTCAGATTACTCAATTTTTCGAAGCGAACTCGAATCTGTTACCAAAATTTACCTAAAGTGATTTTTTGACCACATTTTCGAGTGCATCTTGGTAATTTGGCGAATTTCTGAAAAATGTAGAAACGCCTTAAACTCGTCGGATCTGCAATACAATTCGCACCAATATGCGTTTTCAATGTTGCGAATTTCCTGGGGCGAACTGATAAAAGGCCAAAATCTTTTGATTGGAGGCTGCTTGAGCAAAACTGAAAAGTACGTCTTATTCAAAATTATCTCCTGTATCCAAAATTTCAAACCGCACTGCTCTAGCTATCTCCATTCCAAAATTATTAGCAAATTGTTGGTTCGCCCCAGAGAAATAGAGATTTGGAAAACGTCAATTGGCGTGCGATGTGTGGCATATTCAACGCGTTGAAGGCGCTGACAGAAAAATATTTTGACCACGTTTTCGAGTGTATCTCGACAGCGGAGCGTCCCCGCCGAATTTGAACAACAAATTCGGACTCAGCGTGAAAAACTGAGTATTAAACAGTCTTCAAATCAAAATTTTTTATTTTTGAAAATTTCTCCATACTATACATCATGCGTTTTTTTGGGCGAAAAAATTTTCGGAGAGCTTCGGCGTCGGCGCTGGGTCAGATTACTCAATTTTTCGAAGCGAACTCGAATCTGTTACCAAAATTTACCTAAAGTGATTTTTTGACCACATTTTCGAGTGCATCTTGGTAATTTGGCGAATTTCTGAAAAATGTAGAAACGCCTTAAACTCGTCGGATCTGCAATACAATTCGCACCAATATGCGTTTTCAATGTTGCGAATTTCCTGGGGCGAACTGATAAAAGGCCAAAATCTTTTGATTGGAGGCTGCTTGAGCAAAACTGAAAAGTACGTCTTATTCAAAATTATCTCCTGTATCCAAAATTTCAAACCGCACTGCTCTAGCTATCTCCATTCCAAAATTATTAGCAAATTGTTGGTTCGCCCCAGAGAAATAGAGATTTGGAAAACGTCAATTGGCGTGCGATGTGTGGCATATTCAACGCGTTGAAGGCGCTGACAGAAAAATATTTTGACCACGTTTTCGAGTGTATCTCGACAGCGGAGCGTCCCCGCCGAATTTGAACAACAAATTCGGACTCAGCGTGAAAAACTGAGTATTAAACAGTCTTCAAATCAAAATTTTTTATTTTTGAAAATTTCTCCATACTATACATCATGCGTTTTTTTGGGCGAAAAAATTTTCGGAGAGCTTCGGCGTCGGCGCTGGGTCAGATTACTCAATTTTTCGAAGCGAACTCGAATCTGTTACCAAAATTTACCTAAAGTGATTTTTTGACCACATTTTCGAGTGCATCTTGGTAATTTGGCGAATTTCTGAAAAATGTAGAAACGCCTTAAACTCGTCGGATCTGCAATACAATTCGCACCAATATGCGTTTTCAATGTTGCGAATTTCCTGGGGCGAACTGATAAAAGGCCAAAATCTTTTGATTGGAGGCTGCTTGAGCAAAACTGAAAAGTACGTCTTATTCAAAATTATCTCCTGTATCCAAAATTTCAAACCGCACTGCTCTAGCTATCTCCATTCCAAAATTATTAGCAAATTGTTGGTTCGCCCCAGAGAAATAGAGATTTGGAAAACGTCAATTGGCGTGCGATGTGTGGCATATTCAACGCGTTGAAGGCGCTGACAGAAAAATATTTTGACCACGTTTTCGAGTGTATCTCGACAGCGGAGCGTCCCCGCCTGAAAAACTGAGTATTAAACAGTCTTCAAATCAAAATTTTTTATTTTTGAAAATTTTGAAAATTTCTCCATACTATACATCATGCGTTTTTTTGGGCGAAAAAATTTTCGGAGAGCTTCGGCGTCGGCGCTGGGTCAGATTACTCAATTTTTCGAAGCGAACTCGAATCTGTTACCAAAATTTACCTAAAGTGATTTTTTGACCACATTTTCGAGTGCATCTTGGTAATTTGGCGAATTTCTGAAAAATGTAGAAACGCCTTAAACTCGTCGGATCTGCAATACAATTCGCACCAATATGCGTTTTCAATGTTGCGAATTTCCTGGGGCGAACTGATAAAAGGCCAAAATCTTTTGATTGGAGGCTGCTTGAGCAAAACTGAAAAGTACGTCTTATTCAAAATTATCTCCTGTATCCAAAATTTCAAACCGCACTGCTCTAGCTATCTCCATTCCAAAATTATTAGCAAATTGTTGGTTCGCCCCAGAGAAATAGAGATTTGGAAAACGTCAATTGGCGTGCGATGTGTGGCATATTCAACGCGTTGAAGGCGCTGACAGAAAAATATTTTGACCACGTTTTCGAGTGTATCTCGACAGCGGAGCGTCCCCGCCGAATTTGAACAACAAATTCGGACTCAGCGTGAAAAACTGAGTATTAAACAGTCTTCAAATCAAAATTTTTTATTTTTGAAAATTTTGAAAATTTCTCCATACTATACATCATGCGTTTTTTTGGGCGAAAAAATTTTCGGAGAGCTTCGGCGTCGGCGCTGGGTCAGATTACTCAATTTTTCGAAGCGAACTCGAATCTGTTACCAAAATTTACCTAAAGTGATTTTTTGACCACATTTTCGAGTGCATCTTGGTAATTTGGCGAATTTCTGAAAAATGTAGAAACGCCTTAAACTCGTCGGATCTGCAATACAATTCGCACCAATATGCGTTTTCAATGTTGCGAATTTCCTGGGGCGAACTGATAAAAGGCCAAAATCTTTTGATTGGAGGCTGCTTGAGCAAAACTGAAAAGTACGTCTTATTCAAAATTATCTCCTGTATCCAAAATTTCAAACCGCACTGCTCTAGCTATCTCCATTCCAAAATTATTAGCAAATTGTTGGTTCGCCCCAGAGAAATAGAGATTTGGAAAACGTCAATTGGCGTGCGATGTGTGGCATATTCAACGCGTTGAAGGCGCTGACAGAAAAATATTTTGACCACGTTTTCGAGTGTATCTCGACAGCGGAGCGTCCCCGCCGAATTTGAACAACAAATTCGGACTCAGCGTGAAAAACTGAGTATTAAACAGTCTTCAAATCAAAATTTTTTATTTTTGAAAATTTCTCCATACTATACATCATGCGTTTTTTTGGGCGAAAAAATTTTCGGAGAGCTTCGGCGTCGGCGCTGGGTCAGATTACTCAATTTTTCGAAGCGAACTCGAATCTGTTACCAAAATTTACCTAAAGTGATTTTTTGACCACATTTTCGAGTGCATCTTGGTAATTTGGCGAATTTCTGAAAAATGTAGAAACGCCTTAAACTCGTCGGATCTGCAATACAATTCGCACCAATATGCGTTTTCAATGTTGCGAATTTCCTGGGGCGAACTGATAAAAGGCCAAAATCTTTTGATTGGAGGCTGCTTGAGCAAAACTGAAAAGTACGTCTTATTCAAAATTATCTCCTGTATCCAAAATTTCAAACCGCACTGCTCTAGCTATCTCCATTCCAAAATTATTAGCAAATTGTTGGTTCGCCCCAGAGAAATAGAGATTTGGAAAACGTCAATTGGCGTGCGATGTGTGGCATATTCAACGCGTTGAAGGCGCTGACAGAAAAATATTTTGACCACGTTTTCGAGTGTATCTCGACAGCGGAGCGTCCCCGCCTGAAAAACTGAGTATTAAACAGTCTTCAAATCAAAATTTTTTATTTTTGAAAATTTTGAAAATTTCTCCATACTATACATCATGCGTTTTTTTGGGCGAAAAAATTTTCGGAGAGCTTCGGCGTCGGCGCTGGGTCAGATTACTCAATTTTTCGAAGCGAACTCGAATCTGTTACCAAAATTTACCTAAAGTGATTTTTTGACCACATTTTCGAGTGCATCTTGGTAATTTGGCGAATTTCTGAAAAATGTAGAAACGCCTTAAACTCGTCGGATCTGCAATACAATTCGCACCAATATGCGTTTTCAATGTTGCGAATTTCCTGGGGCGAACTGATAAAAGGCCAAAATCTTTTGATTGGAGGCTGCTTGAGCAAAACTGAAAAGTACGTCTTATTCAAAATTATCTCCTGTATCCAAAATTTCAAACCGCACTGCTCTAGCTATCTCCATTCCAAAATTATTAGCAAATTGTTGGTTCGCCCCAGAGAAATAGAGATTTGGAAAACGTCAATTGGCGTGCGATGTGTGGCATATTCAACGCGTTGAAGGCGCTGACAGAAAAATATTTTGACCACGTTTTCGAGTGTATCTCGACAGCGGAGCGTCCCCGCCGAATTTGAACAACAAATTCGGACTCAGCGTGAAAAACTGAGTATTAAACAGTCTTCAAATCAAAATTTTTTATTTTTGAAAATTTTGAAAATTTCTCCATACTATACATCATGCGTTTTTTTGGGCGAAAAAATTTTCGGAGAGCTTCGGCGTCGGCGCTGGGTCAGATTACTCAATTTTTCGAAGCGAACTCGAATCTGTTACCAAAATTTACCTAAAGTGATTTTTTGACCACATTTTCGAGTGCATCTTGGTAATTTGGCGAATTTCTGAAAAATGTAGAAACGCCTTAAACTCGTCGGATCTGCAATACAATTCGCACCAATATGCGTTTTCAATGTTGCGAATTTCCTGGGGCGAACTGATAAAAGGCCAAAATCTTTTGATTGGAGGCTGCTTGAGCAAAACTGAAAAGTACGTCTTATTCAAAATTATCTCCTGTATCCAAAATTTCAAACCGCACTGCTCTAGCTATCTCCATTCCAAAATTATTAGCAAATTGTTGGTTCGCCCCAGAGAAATAGAGATTTGGAAAACGTCAATTGGCGTGCGATGTGTGGCATATTCAACGCGTTGAAGGCGCTGACAGAAAAATATTTTGACCACGTTTTCGAGTGTATCTCGACAGCGGAGCGTCCCCGCCGAATTTGAACAACAAATTCGGACTCAGCGTGAAAAACTGAGTATTAAACAGTCTTCAAATCAAAATTTTTTATTTTTGAAAATTTTGAAAATTTCTCCATACTATACATCATGCGTTTTTTTGGGCGAAAAAATTTTCGGAGAGCTTCGGCGTCGGCGCTGGGTCAGATTACTCAATTTTTCGAAGCGAACTCGAATCTGTTACCAAAATTTACCTAAAGTGATTTTTTGACCACATTTTCGAGTGCATCTTGGTAATTTGGCGAATTTCTGAAAAATGTAGAAACGCCTTAAACTCGTCGGATCTGCAATACAATTCGCACCAATATGCGTTTTCAATGTTGCGAATTTCCTGGGGCGAACTGATAAAAGGCCAAAATCTTTTGATTGGAGGCTGCTTGAGCAAAACTGAAAAGTACGTCTTATTCAAAATTATCTCCTGTATCCAAAATTTCAAACCGCACTGCTCTAGCTATCTCCATTCCAAAATTATTAGCAAATTGTTGGTTCGCCCCAGAGAAATAGAGATTTGGAAAACGTCAATTGGCGTGCGATGTGTGGCATATTCAACGCGTTGAAGGCGCTGACAGAAAAATATTTTGACCACGTTTTCGAGTGTATCTCGACAGCGGAGCGTCCCCGCCTTTGAAAAACTGAGTATTAAACAGTCTTCAAATCAAAATTTTTTATTTTTGAAAATTTTGAAAATTTCTCCATACTATACATCATGCGTTTTTTTGGGCGAAAAAATTTTCGGAGAGCTTCGGCGTCGGCGCTGGGTCAGATTACTCAATTTTTCGAAGCGAACTCGAATCTGTTACCAAAATTTACCTAAAGTGATTTTTTGACCACATTTTCGAGTGCATCTTGGTAATTTGGCGAATTTCTGAAAAATGTAGAAACGCCTTAAACTCGTCGGATCTGCAATACAATTCGCACCAATATGCGTTTTCAATGTTGCGAATTTCCTGGGGCGAACTGATAAAAGGCCAAAATCTTTTGATTGGAGGCTGCTTGAGCAAAACTGAAAAGTACGTCTTATTCAAAATTATCTCCTGTATCCAAAATTTCAAACCGCACTGCTCTAGCTATCTCCATTCCAAAATTATTAGCAAATTGTTGGTTCGCCCCAGAGAAATAGAGATTTGGAAAACGTCAATTGGCGTGCGATGTGTGGCATATTCAACGCGTTGAAGGCGCTGACAGAAAAATATTTTGACCACGTTTTCGAGTGTATCTCGACAGCGGAGCGTCCCCGCCGAATTTGAACAACAAATTCGGACTCAGCGTGAAAAACTGAGTATTAAACAGTCTTCAAATCAAAATTTTTTATTTTTGAAAATTTTGAAAATTTCTCCATACTATACATCATGCGTTTTTTTGGGCGAAAAAATTTTCGGAGAGCTTCGGCGTCGGCGCTGGGTCAGATTACTCAATTTTTCGAAGCGAACTCGAATCTGTTACCAAAATTTACCTAAAGTGATTTTTTGACCACATTTTCGAGTGCATCTTGGTAATTTGGCGAATTTCTGAAAAATGTAGAAACGCCTTAAACTCGTCGGATCTGCAATACAATTCGCACCAATATGCGTTTTCAATGTTGCGAATTTCCTGGGGCGAACTGATAAAAGGCCAAAATCTTTTGATTGGAGGCTGCTTGAGCAAAACTGAAAAGTACGTCTTATTCAAAATTATCTCCTGTATCCAAAATTTCAAACCGCACTGCTCTAGCTATCTCCATTCCAAAATTATTAGCAAATTGTTGGTTCGCCCCAGAGAAATAGAGATTTGGAAAACGTCAATTGGCGTGCGATGTGTGGCATATTCAACGCGTTGAAGGCGCTGACAGAAAAATATTTTGACCACGTTTTCGAGTGTATCTCGACAGCGGAGCGTCCCCGCCGAATTTGAACAACAAATTCGGACTCAGCGTGAAAAACTGAGTATTAAACAGTCTTCAAATCAAAATTTTTTATTTTTGAAAATTTCTCCATACTATACATCATGCGTTTTTTTGGGCGAAAAAATTTTCGGAGAGCTTCGGCGTCGGCGCTGGGTCAGATTACTCAATTTTTCGAAGCGAACTCGAATCTGTTACCAAAATTTACCTAAAGTGATTTTTTGACCACATTTTCGAGTGCATCTTGGTAATTTGGCGAATTTCTGAAAAATGTAGAAACGCCTTAAACTCGTCGGATCTGCAATACAATTCGCACCAATATGCGTTTTCAATGTTGCGAATTTCCTGGGGCGAACTGATAAAAGGCCAAAATCTTTTGATTGGAGGCTGCTTGAGCAAAACTGAAAAGTACGTCTTATTCAAAATTATCTCCTGTATCCAAAATTTCAAACCGCACTGCTCTAGCTATCTCCATTCCAAAATTATTAGCAAATTGTTGGTTCGCCCCAGAGAAATAGAGATTTGGAAAACGTCAATTGGCGTGCGATGTGTGGCATATTCAACGCGTTGAAGGCGCTGACAGAAAAATATTTTGACCACGTTTTCGAGTGTATCTCGACAGCGGAGCGTCCCCGCCGAATTTGAACAACAAATTCGGACTCAGCGTGAAAAACTGAGTATTAAACAGTCTTCAAATCAAAATTTTTTATTTTTGAAAATTTTGAAAATTTCTCCATACTATACATCATGCGTTTTTTTGGGCGAAAAAATTTTCGGAGAGCTTCGGCGTCGGCGCTGGGTCAGATTACTCAATTTTTCGAAGCGAACTCGAATCTGTTACCAAAATTTACCTAAAGTGATTTTTTGACCACATTTTCGAGTGCATCTTGGTAATTTGGCGAATTTCTGAAAAATGTAGAAACGCCTTAAACTCGTCGGATCTGCAATACAATTCGCACCAATATGCGTTTTCAATGTTGCGAATTTCCTGGGGCGAACTGATAAAAGGCCAAAATCTTTTGATTGGAGGCTGCTTGAGCAAAACTGAAAAGTACGTCTTATTCAAAATTATCTCCTGTATCCAAAATTTCAAACCGCACTGCTCTAGCTATCTCCATTCCAAAATTATTAGCAAATTGTTGGTTCGCCCCAGAGAAATAGAGATTTGGAAAACGTCAATTGGCGTGCGATGTGTGGCATATTCAACGCGTTGAAGGCGCTGACAGAAAAATATTTTGACCACGTTTTCGAGTGTATCTCGACAGCGGAGCGTCCCCGCCGAATTTGAACAACAAATTCGGACTCAGCGTGAAAAACTGAGTATTAAACAGTCTTCAAATCAAAATTTTTTATTTTTGAAAATTTCTCCATACTATACATCATGCGTTTTTTTGGGCGAAAAAATTTTCGGAGAGCTTCGGCGTCGGCGCTGGGTCAGATTACTCAATTTTTCGAAGCGAACTCGAATCTGTTACCAAAATTTACCTAAAGTGATTTTTTGACCACATTTTCGAGTGCATCTTGGTAATTTGGCGAATTTCTGAAAAATGTAGAAACGCCTTAAACTCGTCGGATCTGCAATACAATTCGCACCAATATGCGTTTTCAATGTTGCGAATTTCCTGGGGCGAACTGATAAAAGGCCAAAATCTTTTGATTGGAGGCTGCTTGAGCAAAACTGAAAAGTACGTCTTATTCAAAATTATCTCCTGTATCCAAAATTTCAAACCGCACTGCTCTAGCTATCTCCATTCCAAAATTATTAGCAAATTGTTGGTTCGCCCCAGAGAAATAGAGATTTGGAAAACGTCAATTGGCGTGCGATGTGTGGCATATTCAACGCGTTGAAGGCGCTGACAGAAAAATATTTTGACCACGTTTTCGAGTGTATCTCGACAGCGGAGCGTCCCCGCCGAATTTGAACAACAAATTCGGACTCAGCGTGAAAAACTGAGTATTAAACAGTCTTCAAATCAAAATTTTTTATTTTTGAAAATTTCTCCATACTATACATCATGCGTTTTTTTGGGCGAAAAAATTTTCGGAGAGCTTCGGCGTCGGCGCTGGGTCAGATTACTCAATTTTTCGAAGCGAACTCGAATCTGTTACCAAAATTTACCTAAAGTGATTTTTTGACCACATTTTCGAGTGCATCTTGGTAATTTGGCGAATTTCTGAAAAATGTAGAAACGCCTTAAACTCGTCGGATCTGCAATACAATTCGCACCAATATGCGTTTTCAATGTTGCGAATTTCCTGGGGCGAACTGATAAAAGGCCAAAATCTTTTGATTGGAGGCTGCTTGAGCAAAACTGAAAAGTACGTCTTATTCAAAATTATCTCCTGTATCCAAAATTTCAAACCGCACTGCTCTAGCTATCTCCATTCCAAAATTATTAGCAAATTGTTGGTTCGCCCCAGAGAAATAGAGATTTGGAAAACGTCAATTGGCGTGCGATGTGTGGCATATTCAACGCGTTGAAGGCGCTGACAGAAAAATATTTTGACCACGTTTTCGAGTGTATCTCGACAGCGGAGCGTCCCCGCCGAATTTGAACAACAAATTCGGACTCAGCGTGAAAAACTGAGTATTAAACAGTCTTCAAATCAAAATTTTTTATTTTTGAAAATTTCTCCATACTATACATCATGCGTTTTTTTGGGCGAAAAAATTTTCGGAGAGCTTCGGCGTCGGCGCTGGGTCAGATTACTCAATTTTTCGAAGCGAACTCGAATCTGTTACCAAAATTTACCTAAAGTGATTTTTTGACCACATTTTCGAGTGCATCTTGGTAATTTGGCGAATTTCTGAAAAATGTAGAAACGCCTTAAACTCGTCGGATCTGCAATACAATTCGCACCAATATGCGTTTTCAATGTTGCGAATTTCCTGGGGCGAACTGATAAAAGGCCAAAATCTTTTGATTGGAGGCTGCTTGAGCAAAACTGAAAAGTACGTCTTATTCAAAATTATCTCCTGTATCCAAAATTTCAAACCGCACTGCTCTAGCTATCTCCATTCCAAAATTATTAGCAAATTGTTGGTTCGCCCCAGAGAAATAGAGATTTGGAAAACGTCAATTGGCGTGCGATGTGTGGCATATTCAACGCGTTGAAGGCGCTGACAGAAAAATATTTTGACCACGTTTTCGAGTGTATCTCGACAGCGGAGCGTCCCCCCGCCTGAAAAACTGAGTATTAAACAGTCTTCAAATCAAAATTTTTTATTTTTGAAAATTTTGAAAATTTCTCCATACTATACATCATGCGTTTTTTTGGGCGAAAAAATTTTCGGAGAGCTTCGGCGTCGGCGCTGGGTCAGATTACTCAATTTTTCGAAGCGAACTCGAATCTGTTACCAAAATTTACCTAAAGTGATTTTTTGACCACATTTTCGAGTGCATCTTGGTAATTTGGCGAATTTCTGAAAAATGTAGAAACGCCTTAAACTCGTCGGATCTGCAATACAATTCGCACCAATATGCGTTTTCAATGTTGCGAATTTCCTGGGGCGAACTGATAAAAGGCCAAAATCTTTTGATTGGAGGCTGCTTGAGCAAAACTGAAAAGTACGTCTTATTCAAAATTATCTCCTGTATCCAAAATTTCAAACCGCACTGCTCTAGCTATCTCCATTCCAAAATTATTAGCAAATTGTTGGTTCGCCCCAGAGAAATAGAGATTTGGAAAACGTCAATTGGCGTGCGATGTGTGGCATATTCAACGCGTTGAAGGCGCTGACAGAAAAATATTTTGACCACGTTTTCGAGTGTATCTCGACAGCGGAGCGTCCCCGCCGAATTTGAACAACAAATTCGGACTCAGCGTGAAAAACTGAGTATTAAACAGTCTTCAAATCAAAATTTTTTATTTTTGAAAATTTTGAAAATTTCTCCATACTATACATCATGCGTTTTTTTGGGCGAAAAAATTTTCGGAGAGCTTCGGCGTCGGCGCTGGGTCAGATTACTCAATTTTTCGAAGCGAACTCGAATCTGTTACCAAAATTTACCTAAAGTGATTTTTTGACCACATTTTCGAGTGCATCTTGGTAATTTGGCGAATTTCTGAAAAATGTAGAAACGCCTTAAACTCGTCGGATCTGCAATACAATTCGCACCAATATGCGTTTTCAATGTTGCGAATTTCCTGGGGCGAACTGATAAAAGGCCAAAATCTTTTGATTGGAGGCTGCTTGAGCAAAACTGAAAAGTACGTCTTATTCAAAATTATCTCCTGTATCCAAAATTTCAAACCGCACTGCTCTAGCTATCTCCATTCCAAAATTATTAGCAAATTGTTGGTTCGCCCCAGAGAAATAGAGATTTGGAAAACGTCAATTGGCGTGCGATGTGTGGCATATTCAACGCGTTGAAGGCGCTGACAGAAAAATATTTTGACCACGTTTTCGAGTGTATCTCGACAGCGGAGCGTCCCCGCCGAATTTGAACAACAAATTCGGACTCAGCGTGAAAAACTGAGTATTAAACAGTCTTCAAATCAAAATTTTTTATTTTTGAAAATTTCTCCATACTATACATCATGCGTTTTTTTGGGCGAAAAAATTTTCGGAGAGCTTCGGCGTCGGCGCTGGGTCAGATTACTCAATTTTTCGAAGCGAACTCGAATCTGTTACCAAAATTTACCTAAAGTGATTTTTTGACCACATTTTCGAGTGCATCTTGGTAATTTGGCGAATTTCTGAAAAATGTAGAAACGCCTTAAACTCGTCGGATCTGCAATACAATTCGCACCAATATGCGTTTTCAATGTTGCGAATTTCCTGGGGCGAACTGATAAAAGGCCAAAATCTTTTGATTGGAGGCTGCTTGAGCAAAACTGAAAAGTACGTCTTATTCAAAATTATCTCCTGTATCCAAAATTTCAAACCGCACTGCTCTAGCTATCTCCATTCCAAAATTATTAGCAAATTGTTGGTTCGCCCCAGAGAAATAGAGATTTGGAAAACGTCAATTGGCGTGCGATGTGTGGCATATTCAACGCGTTGAAGGCGCTGACAGAAAAATATTTTGACCACGTTTTCGAGTGTATCTCGACAGCGGAGCGTCCCCGCCTGAAAAACTGAGTATTAAACAGTCTTCAAATCAAAATTTTTTATTTTTGAAAATTTTGAAAATTTCTCCATACTATACATCATGCGTTTTTTTGGGCGAAAAAATTTTCGGAGAGCTTCGGCGTCGGCGCTGGGTCAGATTACTCAATTTTTCGAAGCGAACTCGAATCTGTTACCAAAATTTACCTAAAGTGATTTTTTGACCACATTTTCGAGTGCATCTTGGTAATTTGGCGAATTTCTGAAAAATGTAGAAACGCCTTAAACTCGTCGGATCTGCAATACAATTCGCACCAATATGCGTTTTCAATGTTGCGAATTTCCTGGGGCGAACTGATAAAAGGCCAAAATCTTTTGATTGGAGGCTGCTTGAGCAAAACTGAAAAGTACGTCTTATTCAAAATTATCTCCTGTATCCAAAATTTCAAACCGCACTGCTCTAGCTATCTCCATTCCAAAATTATTAGCAAATTGTTGGTTCGCCCCAGAGAAATAGAGATTTGGAAAACGTCAATTGGCGTGCGATGTGTGGCATATTCAACGCGTTGAAGGCGCTGACAGAAAAATATTTTGACCACGTTTTCGAGTGTATCTCGACAGCGGAGCGTCCCCGCCTGAAAAACTGAGTATTAAACAGTCTTCAAATCAAAATTTTTTATTTTTGAAAATTTCTCCATACTATACATCATGCGTTTTTTTGGGCGAAAAAATTTTCGGAGAGCTTCGGCGTCGGCGCTGGGTCAGATTACTCAATTTTTCGAAGCGAACTCGAATCTGTTACCAAAATTTACCTAAAGTGATTTTTTGACCACATTTTCGAGTGCATCTTGGTAATTTGGCGAATTTCTGAAAAATGTAGAAACGCCTTAAACTCGTCGGATCTGCAATACAATTCGCACCAATATGCGTTTTCAATGTTGCGAATTTCCTGGGGCGAACTGATAAAAGGCCAAAATCTTTTGATTGGAGGCTGCTTGAGCAAAACTGAAAAGTACGTCTTATTCAAAATTATCTCCTGTATCCAAAATTTCAAACCGCACTGCTCTAGCTATCTCCATTCCAAAATTATTAGCAAATTGTTGGTTCGCCCCAGAGAAATAGAGATTTGGAAAACGTCAATTGGCGTGCGATGTGTGGCATATTCAACGCGTTGAAGGCGCTGACAGATAAATATTTTGACCACGTTTTCGAGTGTATCTCGACAGCGGAGCGTCCCCGCCTGAAAAACTGAGTATTAAACAGTCTTCAAATCAAAATTTTTTATTTTTGAAAATTTTGAAAATTTCTCCATACTATACATCATGCGTTTTTTTGGGCGAAAAAATTTTCGGAGAGCTTCGGCGTCGGCGCTGGGTCAGATTACTCAATTTTTCGAAGCGAACTCGAATCTGTTACCAAAATTTACCTAAAGTGATTTTTTGACCACATTTTCGAGTGCATCTTGGTAATTTGGCGAATTTCTGAAAAATGTAGAAACGCCTTAAACTCGTCGGATCTGCAATACAATTCGCACCAATATGCGTTTTCAATGTTGCGAATTTCCTGGGGCGAACTGATAAAAGGCCAAAATCTTTTGATTGGAGGCTGCTTGAGCAAAACTGAAAAGTACGTCTTATTCAAAATTATCTCCTGTATCCAAAATTTCAAACCGCACTGCTCTAGCTATCTCCATTCCAAAATTATTAGCAAATTGTTGGTTCGCCCCAGAGAAATAGAGATTTGGAAAACGTCAATTGGCGTGCGATGTGTGGCATATTCAACGCGTTGAAGGCGCTGACAGAAAAATATTTTGACCACGTTTTCGAGTGTATCTCGACAGCGGAGCGTCCCCGCCGAATTTGAACAACAAATTCGGACTCAGCGTGAAAAACTGAGTATTAAACAGTCTTCAAATCAAAATTTTTTATTTTTGAAAATTTTGAAAATTTCTCCATACTATACATCATGCGTTTTTTTGGGCGAAAAAATTTTCGGAGAGCTTCGGCGTCGGCGCTGGGTCAGATTACTCAATTTTTCGAAGCGAACTCGAATCTGTTACCAAAATTTACCTAAAGTGATTTTTTGACCACATTTTCGAGTGCATCTTGGTAATTTGGCGAATTTCTGAAAAATGTAGAAACGCCTTAAACTCGTCGGATCTGCAATACAATTCGCACCAATATGCGTTTTCAATGTTGCGAATTTCCTGGGGCGAACTGATAAAAGGCCAAAATCTTTTGATTGGAGGCTGCTTGAGCAAAACTGAAAAGTACGTCTTATTCAAAATTATCTCCTGTATCCAAAATTTCAAACCGCACTGCTCTAGCTATCTCCATTCCAAAATTATTAGCAAATTGTTGGTTCGCCCCAGAGAAATAGAGATTTGGAAAACGTCAATTGGCGTGCGATGTGTGGCATATTCAACGCGTTGAAGGCGCTGACAGAAAAATATTTTGACCACGTTTTCGAGTGTATCTCGACAGCGGAGCGTCCCCGCCGAATTTGAACAACAAATTCGGACTCAGCGTGAAAAACTGAGTATTAAACAGTCTTCAAATCAAAATTTTTTATTTTTGAAAATTTTGAAAATTTCTCCATACTATACATCATGCGTTTTTTTGGGCGAAAAAATTTTCGGAGAGCTTCGGCGTCGGCGCTGGGTCAGATTACTCAATTTTTCGAAGCGAACTCGAATCTGTTACCAAAATTTACCTAAAGTGATTTTTTGACCACATTTTCGAGTGCATCTTGGTAATTTGGCGAATTTCTGAAAAATGTAGAAACGCCTTAAACTCGTCGGATCTGCAATACAATTCGCACCAATATGCGTTTTCAATGTTGCGAATTTCCTGGGGCGAACTGATAAAAGGCCAAAATCTTTTGATTGGAGGCTGCTTGAGCAAAACTGAAAAGTACGTCTTATTCAAAATTATCTCCTGTATCCAAAATTTCAAACCGCACTGCTCTAGCTATCTCCATTCCAAAATTATTAGCAAATTGTTGGTTCGCCCCAGAGAAATAGAGATTTGGAAAACGTCAATTGGCGTGCGATGTGTGGCATATTCAACGCGTTGAAGGCGCTGACAGAAAAATATTTTGACCACGTTTTCGAGTGTATCTCGACAGCGGAGCGTCCCCGCCGAATTTGAACAACAAATTCGGACTCAGCGTGAAAAACTGAGTATTAAACAGTCTTCAAATCAAAATTTTTTATTTTTGAAAATTTCTCCATACTATACATCATGCGTTTTTTTGGGCGAAAAAATTTTCGGAGAGCTTCGGCGTCGGCGCTGGGTCAGATTACTCAATTTTTCGAAGCGAACTCGAATCTGTTACCAAAATTTACCTAAAGTGATTTTTTGACCACATTTTCGAGTGCATCTTGGTAATTTGGCGAATTTCTGAAAAATGTAGAAACGCCTTAAACTCGTCGGATCTGCAATACAATTCGCACCAATATGCGTTTTCAATGTTGCGAATTTCCTGGGGCGAACTGATAAAAGGCCAAAATCTTTTGATTGGAGGCTGCTTGAGCAAAACTGAAAAGTACGTCTTATTCAAAATTATCTCCTGTATCCAAAATTTCAAACCGCACTGCTCTAGCTATCTCCATTCCAAAATTATTAGCAAATTGTTGGTTCGCCCCAGAGAAATAGAGATTTGGAAAACGTCAATTGGCGTGCGATGTGTGGCATATTCAACGCGTTGAAGGCGCTGACAGAAAAATATTTTGACCACGTTTTCGAGTGTATCTCGACAGCGGAGCGTCCCCGCCTGAAAAACTGAGTATTAAACAGTCTTCAAATCAAAATTTTTTATTTTTGAAAATTTTGAAAATTTCTCCATACTATACATCATGCGTTTTTTTGGGCGAAAAAATTTTCGGAGAGCTTCGGCGTCGGCGCTGGGTCAGATTACTCAATTTTTCGAAGCGAACTCGAATCTGTTACCAAAATTTACCTAAAGTGATTTTTTGACCACATTTTCGAGTGCATCTTGGTAATTTGGCGAATTTCTGAAAAATGTAGAAACGCCTTAAACTCGTCGGATCTGCAATACAATTCGCACCAATATGCGTTTTCAATGTTGCGAATTTCCTGGGGCGAACTGATAAAAGGCCAAAATCTTTTGATTGGAGGCTGCTTGAGCAAAACTGAAAAGTACGTCTTATTCAAAATTATCTCCTGTATCCAAAATTTCAAACCGCACTGCTCTAGCTATCTCCATTCCAAAATTATTAGCAAATTGTTGGTTCGCCCCAGAGAAATAGAGATTTGGAAAACGTCAATTGGCGTGCGATGTGTGGCATATTCAACGCGTTGAAGGCGCTGACAGAAAAATATTTTGACCACGTTTTCGAGTGTATCTCGACAGCGGAGCGTCCCCGCCGAATTTGAACAACAAATTCGGACTCAGCGTGAAAAACTGAGTATTAAACAGTCTTCAAATCAAAATTTTTTATTTTTGAAAATTTTGAAAATTTCTCCATACTATACATCATGCGTTTTTTTGGGCGAAAAAATTTTCGGAGAGCTTCGGCGTCGGCGCTGGGTCAGATTACTCAATTTTTCGAAGCGAACTCGAATCTGTTACCAAAATTTACCTAAAGTGATTTTTTGACCACATTTTCGAGTGCATCTTGGTAATTTGGCGAATTTCTGAAAAATGTAGAAACGCCTTAAACTCGTCGGATCTGCAATACAATTCGCACCAATATGCGTTTTCAATGTTGCGAATTTCCTGGGGCGAACTGATAAAAGGCCAAAATCTTTTGATTGGAGGCTGCTTGAGCAAAACTGAAAAGTACGTCTTATTCAAAATTATCTCCTGTATCCAAAATTTCAAACCGCACTGCTCTAGCTATCTCCATTCCAAAATTATTAGCAAATTGTTGGTTCGCCCCAGAGAAATAGAGATTTGGAAAACGTCAATTGGCGTGCGATGTGTGGCATATTCAACGCGTTGAAGGCGCTGACAGAAAAATATTTTGACCACGTTTTCGAGTGTATCTCGACAGCGGAGCGTCCCCGCCGAATTTGAACAACAAATTCGGACTCAGCGTGAAAAACTGAGTATTAAACAGTCTTCAAATCAAAATTTTTTATTTTTGAAAATTTCTCCATACTATACATCATGCGTTTTTTTGGGCGAAAAAATTTTCGGAGAGCTTCGGCGTCGGCGCTGGGTCAGATTACTCAATTTTTCGAAGCGAACTCGAATCTGTTACCAAAATTTACCTAAAGTGATTTTTTGACCACATTTTCGAGTGCATCTTGGTAATTTGGCGAATTTCTGAAAAATGTAGAAACGCCTTAAACTCGTCGGATCTGCAATACAATTCGCACCAATATGCGTTTTCAATGTTGCGAATTTCCTGGGGCGAACTGATAAAAGGCCAAAATCTTTTGATTGGAGGCTGCTTGAGCAAAACTGAAAAGTACGTCTTATTCAAAATTATCTCCTGTATCCAAAATTTCAAACCGCACTGCTCTAGCTATCTCCATTCCAAAATTATTAGCAAATTGTTGGTTCGCCCCAGAGAAATAGAGATTTGGAAAACGTCAATTGGCGTGCGATGTGTGGCATATTCAACGCGTTGAAGGCGCTGACAGAAAAATATTTTGACCACGTTTTCGAGTGTATCTCGACAGCGGAGCGTCCCCGCCGAATTTGAACAACAAATTCGGACTCAGCGTGAAAAACTGAGTATTAAACAGTCTTCAAATCAAAATTTTTTATTTTTGAAAATTTTGAAAATTTCTCCATACTATACATCATGCGTTTTTTTGGGCGAAAAAATTTTCGGAGAGCTTCGGCGTCGGCGCTGGGTCAGATTACTCAATTTTTCGAAGCGAACTCGAATCTGTTACCAAAATTTACCTAAAGTGATTTTTTGACCACATTTTCGAGTGCATCTTGGTAATTTGGCGAATTTCTGAAAAATGTAGAAACGCCTTAAACTCGTCGGATCTGCAATACAATTCGCACCAATATGCGTTTTCAATGTTGCGAATTTCCTGGGGCGAACTGATAAAAGGCCAAAATCTTTTGATTGGAGGCTGCTTGAGCAAAACTGAAAAGTACGTCTTATTCAAAATTATCTCCTGTATCCAAAATTTCAAACCGCACTGCTCTAGCTATCTCCATTCCAAAATTATTAGCAAATTGTTGGTTCGCCCCAGAGAAATAGAGATTTGGAAAACGTCAATTGGCGTGCGATGTGTGGCATATTCAACGCGTTGAAGGCGCTGACAGAAAAATATTTTGACCACGTTTTCGAGTGTATCTCGACAGCGGAGCGTCCCCGCCGAATTTGAACAACAAATTCGGACTCAGCGTGAAAAACTGAGTATTAAACAGTCTTCAAATCAAAATTTTTTATTTTTGAAAATTTTGAAAATTTCTCCATACTATACATCATGCGTTTTTTTGGGCGAAAAAATTTTCGGAGAGCTTCGGCGTCGGCGCTGGGTCAGATTACTCAATTTTTCGAAGCGAACTCGAATCTGTTACCAAAATTTACCTAAAGTGATTTTTTGACCACATTTTCGAGTGCATCTTGGTAATTTGGCGAATTTCTGAAAAATGTAGAAACGCCTTAAACTCGTCGGATCTGCAATACAATTCGCACCAATATGCGTTTTCAATGTTGCGAATTTCCTGGGGCGAACTGATAAAAGGCCAAAATCTTTTGATTGGAGGCTGCTTGAGCAAAACTGAAAAGTACGTCTTATTCAAAATTATCTCCTGTATCCAAAATTTCAAACCGCACTGCTCTAGCTATCTCCATTCCAAAATTATTAGCAAATTGTTGGTTCGCCCCAGAGAAATAGAGATTTGGAAAACGTCAATTGGCGTGCGATGTGTGGCATATTCAACGCGTTGAAGGCGCTGACAGAAAAATATTTTGACCACGTTTTCGAGTGTATCTCGACAGCGGAGCGTCCCCGCCTGAAAAAGCTGAAAAACTGAGTATTAAACAGTCTTCAAATCAAAATTTTTTATTTTTGAAAATTTTGAAAATTTCTCCATACTATACATCATGCGTTTTTTTGGGCGAAAAAATTTTCGGAGAGCTTCGGCGTCGGCGCTGGGTCAGATTACTCAATTTTTCGAAGCGAACTCGAATCTGTTACCAAAATTTACCTAAAGTGATTTTTTGACCACATTTTCGAGTGCATCTTGGTAATTTGGCGAATTTCTGAAAAATGTAGAAACGCCTTAAACTCGTCGGATCTGCAATACAATTCGCACCAATATGCGTTTTCAATGTTGCGAATTTCCTGGGGCGAACTGATAAAAGGCCAAAATCTTTTGATTGGAGGCTGCTTGAGCAAAACTGAAAAGTACGTCTTATTCAAAATTATCTCCTGTATCCAAAATTTCAAACCGCACTGCTCTAGCTATCTCCATTCCAAAATTATTAGCAAATTGTTGGTTCGCCCCAGAGAAATAGAGATTTGGAAAACGTCAATTGGCGTGCGATGTGTGGCATATTCAACGCGTTGAAGGCGCTGACAGAAAAATATTTTGACCACGTTTTCGAGTGTATCTCGACAGCGGAGCGTCCCCGCCGAATTTGAACAACAAATTCGGACTCAGCGTGAAAAACTGAGTATTAAACAGTCTTCAAATCAAAATTTTTTATTTTTGAAAATTTTGAAAATTTCTCCATACTATACATCATGCGTTTTTTTGGGCGAAAAAATTTTCGGAGAGCTTCGGCGTCGGCGCTGGGTCAGATTACTCAATTTTTCGAAGCGAACTCGAATCTGTTACCAAAATTTACCTAAAGTGATTTTTTGACCACATTTTCGAGTGCATCTTGGTAATTTGGCGAATTTCTGAAAAATGTAGAAACGCCTTAAACTCGTCGGATCTGCAATACAATTCGCACCAATATGCGTTTTCAATGTTGCGAATTTCCTGGGGCGAACTGATAAAAGGCCAAAATCTTTTGATTGGAGGCTGCTTGAGCAAAACTGAAAAGTACGTCTTATTCAAAATTATCTCCTGTATCCAAAATTTCAAACCGCACTGCTCTAGCTATCTCCATTCCAAAATTATTAGCAAATTGTTGGTTCGCCCCAGAGAAATAGAGATTTGGAAAACGTCAATTGGCGTGCGATGTGTGGCATATTCAACGCGTTGAAGGCGCTGACAGAAAAATATTTTGACCACGTTTTCGAGTGTATCTCGACAGCGGAGCGTCCCCGCCGAATTTGAACAACAAATTCGGACTCAGCGTGAAAAACTGAGTATTAAACAGTCTTCAAATCAAAATTTTTTATTTTTGAAAATTTTGAAAATTTCTCCATACTATACATCATGCGTTTTTTTGGGCGAAAAAATTTTCGGAGAGCTTCGGCGTCGGCGCTGGGTCAGATTACTCAATTTTTCGAAGCGAACTCGAATCTGTTACCAAAATTTACCTAAAGTGATTTTTTGACCACATTTTCGAGTGCATCTTGGTAATTTGGCGAATTTCTGAAAAATGTAGAAACGCCTTAAACTCGTCGGATCTGCAATACAATTCGCACCAATATGCGTTTTCAATGTTGCGAATTTCCTGGGGCGAACTGATAAAAGGCCAAAATCTTTTGATTGGAGGCTGCTTGAGCAAAACTGAAAAGTACGTCTTATTCAAAATTATCTCCTGTATCCAAAATTTCAAACCGCACTGCTCTAGCTATCTCCATTCCAAAATTATTAGCAAATTGTTGGTTCGCCCCAGAGAAATAGAGATTTGGAAAACGTCAATTGGCGTGCGATGTGTGGCATATTCAACGCGTTGAAGGCGCTGACAGAAAAATATTTTGACCACGTTTTCGAGTGTATCTCGACAGCGGAGCGTCCCCGCCTGAAAAACTGAGTATTAAACAGTCTTCAAATCAAAATTTTATTTTTGAAAATTTTGAAAATTTCTCCATACTATACATCATGCGTTTTTTTGGGCGAAAAAATTTTCGGAGAGCTTCGGCGTCGGCGCTGGGTCAGATTACTCAATTTTTCGAAGCGAACTCGAATCTGTTACCAAAATTTACCTAAAGTGATTTTTTGACCACATTTTCGAGTGCATCTTGGTAATTTGGCGAATTTCTGAAAAATGTAGAAACGCCTTAAACTCGTCGGATCTGCAATACAATTCGCACCAATATGCGTTTTCAATGTTGCGAATTTCCTGGGGCGAACTGATAAAAGGCCAAAATCTTTTGATTGGAGGCTGCTTGAGCAAAACTGAAAAGTACGTCTTATTCAAAATTATCTCCTGTATCCAAAATTTCAAACCGCACTGCTCTAGCTATCTCCATTCCAAAATTATTAGCAAATTGTTGGTTCGCCCCAGAGAAATAGAGATTTGGAAAACGTCAATTGGCGTGCGATGTGTGGCATATTCAACGCGTTGAAGGCGCTGACAGAAAAATATTTTGACCACGTTTTCGAGTGTATCTCGACAGCGGAGCGTCCCCGCCGAATTTGAACAACAAATTCGGACTCAGCGTGAAAAACTGAGTATTAAACAGTCTTCAAATCAAAATTTTTTATTTTTGAAAATTTTGAAAATTTCTCCATACTATACATCATGCGTTTTTTTGGGCGAAAAAATTTTCGGAGAGCTTCGGCGTCGGCGCTGGGTCAGATTACTCAATTTTTCGAAGCGAACTCGAATCTGTTACCAAAATTTACCTAAAGTGATTTTTTGACCACATTTTCGAGTGCATCTTGGTAATTTGGCGAATTTCTGAAAAATGTAGAAACGCCTTAAACTCGTCGGATCTGCAATACAATTCGCACCAATATGCGTTTTCAATGTTGCGAATTTCCTGGGGCGAACTGATAAAAGGCCAAAATCTTTTGATTGGAGGCTGCTTGAGCAAAACTGAAAAGTACGTCTTATTCAAAATTATCTCCTGTATCCAAAATTTCAAACCGCACTGCTCTAGCTATCTCCATTCCAAAATTATTAGCAAATTGTTGGTTCGCCCCAGAGAAATAGAGATTTGGAAAACGTCAATTGGCGTGCGATGTGTGGCATATTCAACGCGTTGAAGGCGCTGACAGAAAAATATTTTGACCACGTTTTCGAGTGTATCTCGACAGCGGAGCGTCCCCGCCGAATTTGAACAACAAATTCGGACTCAGCGTGAAAAACTGAGTATTAAACAGTCTTCAAATCAAAATTTTTTATTTTTGAAAATTTTGAAAATTTCTCCATACTATACATCATGCGTTTTTTTGGGCGAAAAAATTTTCGGAGAGCTTCGGCGTCGGCGCTGGGTCAGATTACTCAATTTTTCGAAGCGAACTCGAATCTGTTACCAAAATTTACCTAAAGTGATTTTTTGACCACATTTTCGAGTGCATCTTGGTAATTTGGCGAATTTCTGAAAAATGTAGAAACGCCTTAAACTCGTCGGATCTGCAATACAATTCGCACCAATATGCGTTTTCAATGTTGCGAATTTCCTGGGGCGAACTGATAAAAGGCCAAAATCTTTTGATTGGAGGCTGCTTGAGCAAAACTGAAAAGTACGTCTTATTCAAAATTATCTCCTGTATCCAAAATTTCAAACCGCACTGCTCTAGCTATCTCCATTCCAAAATTATTAGCAAATTGTTGGTTCGCCCCAGAGAAATAGAGATTTGGAAAACGTCAATTGGCGTGCGATGTGTGGCATATTCAACGCGTTGAAGGCGCTGACAGAAAAATATTTTGACCACGTTTTCGAGTGTATCTCGACAGCGGAGCGTCCCCGCCGAATTTGAACAACAAATTCGGACTCAGCGTGAAAAACTGAGTATTAAACAGTCTTCAAATCAAAATTTTTTATTTTTGAAAATTTTGAAAATTTCTCCATACTATACATCATGCGTTTTTTTGGGCGAAAAAATTTTCGGAGAGCTTCGGCGTCGGCGCTGGGTCAGATTACTCAATTTTTCGAAGCGAACTCGAATCTGTTACCAAAATTTACCTAAAGTGATTTTTTGACCACATTTTCGAGTGCATCTTGGTAATTTGGCGAATTTCTGAAAAATGTAGAAACGCCTTAAACTCGTCGGATCTGCAATACAATTCGCACCAATATGCGTTTTCAATGTTGCGAATTTCCTGGGGCGAACTGATAAAAGGCCAAAATCTTTTGATTGGAGGCTGCTTGAGCAAAACTGAAAAGTACGTCTTATTCAAAATTATCTCCTGTATCCAAAATTTCAAACCGCACTGCTCTAGCTATCTCCATTCCAAAATTATTAGCAAATTGTTGGTTCGCCCCAGAGAAATAGAGATTTGGAAAACGTCAATTGGCGTGCGATGTGTGGCATATTCAACGCGTTGAAGGCGCTGACAGAAAAATATTTTGACCACGTTTTCGAGTGTATCTCGACAGCGGAGCGTCCCCGCCGAATTTGAACAACAAATTCGGACTCAGCGTGAAAAACTGAGTATTAAACAGTCTTCAAATCAAAATTTTTTATTTTTGAAAATTTTGAAAATTTCTCCATACTATACATCATGCGTTTTTTTGGGCGAAAAAATTTTCGGAGAGCTTCGGCGTCGGCGCTGGGTCAGATTACTCAATTTTTCGAAGCGAACTCGAATCTGTTACCAAAATTTACCTAAAGTGATTTTTTGACCACATTTTCGAGTGCATCTTGGTAATTTGGCGAATTTCTGAAAAATGTAGAAACGCCTTAAACTCGTCGGATCTGCAATACAATTCGCACCAATATGCGTTTTCAATGTTGCGAATTTCCTGGGGCGAACTGATAAAAGGCCAAAATCTTTTGATTGGAGGCTGCTTGAGCAAAACTGAAAAGTACGTCTTATTCAAAATTATCTCCTGTATCCAAAATTTCAAACCGCACTGCTCTAGCTATCTCCATTCCAAAATTATTAGCAAATTGTTGGTTCGCCCCAGAGAAATAGAGATTTGGAAAACGTCAATTGGCGTGCGATGTGTGGCATATTCAACGCGTTGAAGGCGCTGACAGAAAAATATTTTGACCACGTTTTCGAGTGTATCTCGACAGCGGAGCGTCCCCGCCGAATTTGAACAACAAATTCGGACTCAGCGTGAAAAACTGAGTATTAAACAGTCTTCAAATCAAAATTTTTTATTTTTGAAAATTTTGAAAATTTCTCCATACTATACATCATGCGTTTTTTTGGGCGAAAAAATTTTCGGAGAGCTTCGGCGTCGGCGCTGGGTCAGATTACTCAATTTTTCGAAGCGAACTCGAATCTGTTACCAAAATTTACCTAAAGTGATTTTTTGACCACATTTTCGAGTGCATCTTGGTAATTTGGCGAATTTCTGAAAAATGTAGAAACGCCTTAAACTCGTCGGATCTGCAATACAATTCGCACCAATATGCGTTTTCAATGTTGCGAATTTCCTGGGGCGAACTGATAAAAGGCCAAAATCTTTTGATTGGAGGCTGCTTGAGCAAAACTGAAAAGTACGTCTTATTCAAAATTATCTCCTGTATCCAAAATTTCAAACCGCACTGCTCTAGCTATCTCCATTCCAAAATTATTAGCAAATTGTTGGTTCGCCCCAGAGAAATAGAGATTTGGAAAACGTCAATTGGCGTGCGATGTGTGGCATATTCAACGCGTTGAAGGCGCTGACAGAAAAATATTTTGACCACGTTTTCGAGTGTATCTCGACAGCGGAGCGTCCCCGCCGAATTTGAACAACAAATTCGGACTCAGCGTGAAAAACTGAGTATTAAACAGTCTTCAAATCAAAATTTTTTATTTTTGAAAATTTCTCCATACTATACATCATGCGTTTTTTTGGGCGAAAAAATTTTCGGAGAGCTTCGGCGTCGGCGCTGGGTCAGATTACTCAATTTTTCGAAGCGAACTCGAATCTGTTACCAAAATTTACCTAAAGTGATTTTTTGACCACATTTTCGAGTGCATCTTGGTAATTTGGCGAATTTCTGAAAAATGTAGAAACGCCTTAAACTCGTCGGATCTGCAATACAATTCGCACCAATATGCGTTTTCAATGTTGCGAATTTCCTGGGGCGAACTGATAAAAGGCCAAAATCTTTTGATTGGAGGCTGCTTGAGCAAAACTGAAAAGTACGTCTTATTCAAAATTATCTCCTGTATCCAAAATTTCAAACCGCACTGCTCTAGCTATCTCCATTCCAAAATTATTAGCAAATTGTTGGTTCGCCCCAGAGAAATAGAGATTTGGAAAACGTCAATTGGCGTGCGATGTGTGGCATATTCAACGCGTTGAAGGCGCTGACAGAAAAATATTTTGACCACGTTTTCGAGTGTATCTCGACAGCGGAGCGTCCCCGCCGAATTTGAACAACAAATTCGGACTCAGCGTGAAAAACTGAGTATTAAACAGTCTTCAAATCAAAATTTTTTATTTTTGAAAATTTTGAAAATTTCTCCATACTATACATCATGCGTTTTTTTGGGCGAAAAAATTTTCGGAGAGCTTCGGCGTCGGCGCTGGGTCAGATTACTCAATTTTTCGAAGCGAACTCGAATCTGTTACCAAAATTTACCTAAAGTGATTTTTTGACCACATTTTCGAGTGCATCTTGGTAATTTGGCGAATTTCTGAAAAATGTAGAAACGCCTTAAACTCGTCGGATCTGCAATACAATTCGCACCAATATGCGTTTTCAATGTTGCGAATTTCCTGGGGCGAACTGATAAAAGGCCAAAATCTTTTGATTGGAGGCTGCTTGAGCAAAACTGAAAAGTACGTCTTATTCAAAATTATCTCCTGTATCCAAAATTTCAAACCGCACTGCTCTAGCTATCTCCATTCCAAAATTATTAGCAAATTGTTGGTTCGCCCCAGAGAAATAGAGATTTGGAAAACGTCAATTGGCGTGCGATGTGTGGCATATTCAACGCGTTGAAGGCGCTGACAGAAAAATATTTTGACCACGTTTTCGAGTGTATCTCGACAGCGGAGCGTCCCCGCCTGAACAAAAATTCGGACTCAGCGTGAAAAACTGAGTATTAAACAGTCTTCAAATTTTTATTTTTGAAAATTTTGAAAATTTCTCCATACTATACATCATGCGTTTTTTTGGGCGAAAAAATTTTCGGAGAGCTTCGGCGTCGGCGCTGGGTCAGATTACTCAATTTTTCGAAGCGAACTCGAATCTGTTACCAAAATTTACCTAAAGTGATTTTTTGACCACATTTTCGAGTGCATCTTGGTAATTTGGCGAATTTCTGAAAAATGTAGAAACGCCTTAAACTCGTCGGATCTGCAATACAATTCGCACCAATATGCGTTTTCAATGTTGCGAATTTCCTGGGGCGAACTGATAAAAGGCCAAAATCTTTTGATTGGAGGCTGCTTGAGCAAAACTGAAAAGTACGTCTTATTCAAAATTATCTCCTGTATCCAAAATTTCAAACCGCACTGCTCTAGCTATCTCCATTCCAAAATTATTAGCAAATTGTTGGTTCGCCCCAGAGAAATAGAGATTTGGAAAACGTCAATTGGCGTGCGATGTGTGGCATATTCAACGCGTTGAAGGCGCTGACAGAAAAATATTTTGACCACGTTTTCGAGTGTATCTCGACAGCGGAGCGTCCCCGCCGAATTTGAACAACAAATTCGGACTCAGCGTGAAAAACTGAGTATTAAACAGTCTTCAAATCAAAATTTTTTATTTTTGAAAATTTTGAAAATTTCTCCATACTATACATCATGCGTTTTTTTGGGCGAAAAAATTTTCGGAGAGCTTCGGCGTCGGCGCTGGGTCAGATTACTCAATTTTTCGAAGCGAACTCGAATCTGTTACCAAAATTTACCTAAAGTGATTTTTTGACCACATTTTCGAGTGCATCTTGGTAATTTGGCGAATTTCTGAAAAATGTAGAAACGCCTTAAACTCGTCGGATCTGCAATACAATTCGCACCAATATGCGTTTTCAATGTTGCGAATTTCCTGGGGCGAACTGATAAAAGGCCAAAATCTTTTGATTGGAGGCTGCTTGAGCAAAACTGAAAAGTACGTCTTATTCAAAATTATCTCCTGTATCCAAAATTTCAAACCGCACTGCTCTAGCTATCTCCATTCCAAAATTATTAGCAAATTGTTGGTTCGCCCCAGAGAAATAGAGATTTGGAAAACGTCAATTGGCGTGCGATGTGTGGCATATTCAACGCGTTGAAGGCGCTGACAGAAAAATATTTTGACCACGTTTTCGAGTGTATCTCGACAGCGGAGCGTCCCCGCCGAATTTGAACAACAAATTCGGACTCAGCGTGAAAAACTGAGTATTAAACAGTCTTCAAATCAAAATTTTTTATTTTTGAAAATTTTGAAAATTTCTCCATACTATACATCATGCGTTTTTTTGGGCGAAAAAATTTTCGGAGAGCTTCGGCGTCGGCGCTGGGTCAGATTACTCAATTTTTCGAAGCGAACTCGAATCTGTTACCAAAATTTACCTAAAGTGATTTTTTGACCACATTTTCGAGTGCATCTTGGTAATTTGGCGAATTTCTGAAAAATGTAGAAACGCCTTAAACTCGTCGGATCTGCAATACAATTCGCACCAATATGCGTTTTCAATGTTGCGAATTTCCTGGGGCGAACTGATAAAAGGCCAAAATCTTTTGATTGGAGGCTGCTTGAGCAAAACTGAAAAGTACGTCTTATTCAAAATTATCTCCTGTATCCAAAATTTCAAACCGCACTGCTCTAGCTATCTCCATTCCAAAATTATTAGCAAATTGTTGGTTCGCCCCAGAGAAATAGAGATTTGGAAAACGTCAATTGGCGTGCGATGTGTGGCATATTCAACGCGTTGAAGGCGCTGACAGAAAAATATTTTGACCACGTTTTCGAGTGTATCTCGACAGCGGAGCGTCCCCGCCGAATTTGAACAACAAATTCGGACTCAGCGTGAAAAACTGAGTATTAAACAGTCTTCAAATCAAAATTTTTTATTTTTGAAAATTTTGAAAATTTCTCCATACTATACATCATGCGTTTTTTTGGGCGAAAAAATTTTCGGAGAGCTTCGGCGTCGGCGCTGGGTCAGATTACTCAATTTTTCGAAGCGAACTCGAATCTGTTACCAAAATTTACCTAAAGTGATTTTTTGACCACATTTTCGAGTGCATCTTGGTAATTTGGCGAATTTCTGAAAAATGTAGAAACGCCTTAAACTCGTCGGATCTGCAATACAATTCGCACCAATATGCGTTTTCAATGTTGCGAATTTCCTGGGGCGAACTGATAAAAGGCCAAAATCTTTTGATTGGAGGCTGCTTGAGCAAAACTGAAAAGTACGTCTTATTCAAAATTATCTCCTGTATCCAAAATTTCAAACCGCACTGCTCTAGCTATCTCCATTCCAAAATTATTAGCAAATTGTTGGTTCGCCCCAGAGAAATAGAGATTTGGAAAACGTCAATTGGCGTGCGATGTGTGGCATATTCAACGCGTTGAAGGCGCTGACAGAAAAATATTTTGACCACGTTTTCGAGTGTATCTCGACAGCGGAGCGTCCCCGCCGAATTTGAACAACAAATTCGGACTCAGCGTGAAAAACTGAGTATTAAACAGTCTTCAAATCAAAATTTTTTATTTTTGAAAATTTTGAAAATTTCTCCATACTATACATCATGCGTTTTTTTGGGCGAAAAAATTTTCGGAGAGCTTCGGCGTCGGCGCTGGGTCAGATTACTCAATTTTTCGAAGCGAACTCGAATCTGTTACCAAAATTTACCTAAAGTGATTTTTTGACCACATTTTCGAGTGCATCTTGGTAATTTGGCGAATTTCTGAAAAATGTAGAAACGCCTTAAACTCGTCGGATCTGCAATACAATTCGCACCAATATGCGTTTTCAATGTTGCGAATTTCCTGGGGCGAACTGATAAAAGGCCAAAATCTTTTGATTGGAGGCTGCTTGAGCAAAACTGAAAAGTACGTCTTATTCAAAATTATCTCCTGTATCCAAAATTTCAAACCGCACTGCTCTAGCTATCTCCATTCCAAAATTATTAGCAAATTGTTGGTTCGCCCCAGAGAAATAGAGATTTGGAAAACGTCAATTGGCGTGCGATGTGTGGCATATTCAACGCGTTGAAGGCGCTGACAGAAAAATATTTTGACCACGTTTTCGAGTGTATCTCGACAGCGGAGCGTCCCCGCCGAATTTGAACAACAAATTCGGACTCAGCGTGAAAAACTGAGTATTAAACAGTCTTCAAATCAAAATTTTTTATTTTTGAAAATTTTGAAAATTTCTCCATACTATACATCATGCGTTTTTTTGGGCGAAAAAATTTTCGGAGAGCTTCGGCGTCGGCGCTGGGTCAGATTACTCAATTTTTCGAAGCGAACTCGAATCTGTTACCAAAATTTACCTAAAGTGATTTTTTGACCACATTTTCGAGTGCATCTTGGTAATTTGGCGAATTTCTGAAAAATGTAGAAACGCCTTAAACTCGTCGGATCTGCAATACAATTCGCACCAATATGCGTTTTCAATGTTGCGAATTTCCTGGGGCGAACTGATAAAAGGCCAAAATCTTTTGATTGGAGGCTGCTTGAGCAAAACTGAAAAGTACGTCTTATTCAAAATTATCTCCTGTATCCAAAATTTCAAACCGCACTGCTCTAGCTATCTCCATTCCAAAATTATTAGCAAATTGTTGGTTCGCCCCAGAGAAATAGAGATTTGGAAAACGTCAATTGGCGTGCGATGTGTGGCATATTCAACGCGTTGAAGGCGCTGACAGAAAAATATTTTGACCACGTTTTCGAGTGTATCTCGACAGCGGAGCGTCCCCGCCGAATTTGAACAACAAATTCGGACTCAGCGTGAAAAACTGAGTATTAAACAGTCTTCAAATCAAAATTTTTTATTTTTGAAAATTTTGAAAATTTCTCCATACTATACATCATGCGTTTTTTTGGGCGAAAAAATTTTCGGAGAGCTTCGGCGTCGGCGCTGGGTCAGATTACTCAATTTTTCGAAGCGAACTCGAATCTGTTACCAAAATTTACCTAAAGTGATTTTTTGACCACATTTTCGAGTGCATCTTGGTAATTTGGCGAATTTCTGAAAAATGTAGAAACGCCTTAAACTCGTCGGATCTGCAATACAATTCGCACCAATATGCGTTTTCAATGTTGCGAATTTCCTGGGGCGAACTGATAAAAGGCCAAAATCTTTTGATTGGAGGCTGCTTGAGCAAAACTGAAAAGTACGTCTTATTCAAAATTATCTCCTGTATCCAAAATTTCAAACCGCACTGCTCTAGCTATCTCCATTCCAAAATTATTAGCAAATTGTTGGTTCGCCCCAGAGAAATAGAGATTTGGAAAACGTCAATTGGCGTGCGATGTGTGGCATATTCAACGCGTTGAAGGCGCTGACAGAAAAATATTTTGACCACGTTTTCGAGTGTATCTCGACAGCGGAGCGTCCCCGCCGAATTTGAACAACAAATTCGGACTCAGCGTGAAAAACTGAGTATTAAACAGTCTTCAAATCAAAATTTTTTATTTTTGAAAATTTTGAAAATTTCTCCATACTATACATCATGCGTTTTTTTGGGCGAAAAAATTTTCGGAGAGCTTCGGCGTCGGCGCTGGGTCAGATTACTCAATTTTTCGAAGCGAACTCGAATCTGTTACCAAAATTTACCTAAAGTGATTTTTTGACCACATTTTCGAGTGCATCTTGGTAATTTGGCGAATTTCTGAAAAATGTAGAAACGCCTTAAACTCGTCGGATCTGCAATACAATTCGCACCAATATGCGTTTTCAATGTTGCGAATTTCCTGGGGCGAACTGATAAAAGGCCAAAATCTTTTGATTGGAGGCTGCTTGAGCAAAACTGAAAAGTACGTCTTATTCAAAATTATCTCCTGTATCCAAAATTTCAAACCGCACTGCTCTAGCTATCTCCATTCCAAAATTATTAGCAAATTGTTGGTTCGCCCCAGAGAAATAGAGATTTGGAAAACGTCAATTGGCGTGCGATGTGTGGCATATTCAACGCGTTGAAGGCGCTGACAGAAAAATATTTTGACCACGTTTTCGAGTGTATCTCGACAGCGGAGCGTCCCCGCCGAATTTGAACAACAAATTCGGACTCAGCGTGAAAAACTGAGTATTAAACAGTCTTCAAATCAAAATTTTGAAAATTTTGAAAATTTCTCCATACTATACATCATGCGTTTTTTTGGGCGAAAAAATTTTCGGAGAGCTTCGGCGTCGGCGCTGGGTCAGATTACTCAATTTTTCGAAGCGAACTCGAATCTGTTACCAAAATTTACCTAAAGTGATTTTTTGACCACATTTTCGAGTGCATCTTGGTAATTTGGCGAATTTCTGAAAAATGTAGAAACGCCTTAAACTCGTCGGATCTGCAATACAATTCGCACCAATATGCGTTTTCAATGTTGCGAATTTCCTGGGGCGAACTGATAAAAGGCCAAAATCTTTTGATTGGAGGCTGCTTGAGCAAAACTGAAAAGTACGTCTTATTCAAAATTATCTCCTGTATCCAAAATTTCAAACCGCACTGCTCTAGCTATCTCCATTCCAAAATTATTAGCAAATTGTTGGTTCGCCCCAGAGAAATAGAGATTTGGAAAACGTCAATTGGCGTGCGATGTGTGGCATATTCAACGCGTTGAAGGCGCTGACAGAAAAATATTTTGACCACGTTTTCGAGTGTATCTCGACAGCGGAGCGTCCCCGCCGAATTTGAACAACAAATTCGGACTCAGCGTGAAAAACTGAGTATTAAACAGTCTTCAAATCAAAATTTTTTATTTTTGAAAATTTTGAAAATTTCTCCATACTATACATCATGCGTTTTTTTGGGCGAAAAAATTTTCGGAGAGCTTCGGCGTCGGCGCTGGGTCAGATTACTCAATTTTTCGAAGCGAACTCGAATCTGTTACCAAAATTTACCTAAAGTGATTTTTTGACCACATTTTCGAGTGCATCTTGGTAATTTGGCGAATTTCTGAAAAATGTAGAAACGCCTTAAACTCGTCGGATCTGCAATACAATTCGCACCAATATGCGTTTTCAATGTTGCGAATTTCCTGGGGCGAACTGATAAAAGGCCAAAATCTTTTGATTGGAGGCTGCTTGAGCAAAACTGAAAAGTACGTCTTATTCAAAATTATCTCCTGTATCCAAAATTTCAAACCGCACTGCTCTAGCTATCTCCATTCCAAAATTATTAGCAAATTGTTGGTTCGCCCCAGAGAAATAGAGATTTGGAAAACGTCAATTGGCGTGCGATGTGTGGCATATTCAACGCGTTGAAGGCGCTGACAGAAAAATATTTTGACCACGTTTTCGAGTGTATCTCGACAGCGGAGCGTCCCCGCCGAATTTGAACAACAAATTCGGACTCAGCGTGAAAAACTGAGTATTAAACAGTCTTCAAATCAAAATTTTTTATTTTTGAAAATTTTGAAAATTTCTCCATACTATACATCATGCGTTTTTTTGGGCGAAAAAATTTTCGGAGAGCTTCGGCGTCGGCGCTGGGTCAGATTACTCAATTTTTCGAAGCGAACTCGAATCTGTTACCAAAATTTACCTAAAGTGATTTTTTGACCACATTTTCGAGTGCATCTTGGTAATTTGGCGAATTTCTGAAAAATGTAGAAACGCCTTAAACTCGTCGGATCTGCAATACAATTCGCACCAATATGCGTTTTCAATGTTGCGAATTTCCTGGGGCGAACTGATAAAAGGCCAAAATCTTTTGATTGGAGGCTGCTTGAGCAAAACTGAAAAGTACGTCTTATTCAAAATTATCTCCTGTATCCAAAATTTCAAACCGCACTGCTCTAGCTATCTCCATTCCAAAATTATTAGCAAATTGTTGGTTCGCCCCAGAGAAATAGAGATTTGGAAAACGTCAATTGGCGTGCGATGTGTGGCATATTCAACGCGTTGAAGGCGCTGACAGAAAAATATTTTGACCACGTTTTCGAGTGTATCTCGACAGCGGAGCGTCCCCGCCGAATTTGAACAACAAATTCGGACTCAGCGTGAAAAACTGAGTATTAAACAGTCTTCAAATCAAAATTTTTTATTTTTGAAAATTTGAAAATTTCTCCATACTATACATCATGCGTTTTTTTGGGCGAAAAAATTTTCGGAGAGCTTCGGCGTCGGCGCTGGGTCAGATTACTCAATTTTTCGAAGCGAACTCGAATCTGTTACCAAAATTTACCTAAAGTGATTTTTTGACCACATTTTCGAGTGCATCTTGGTAATTTGGCGAATTTCTGAAAAATGTAGAAACGCCTTAAACTCGTCGGATCTGCAATACAATTCGCACCAATATGCGTTTTCAATGTTGCGAATTTCCTGGGGCGAACTGATAAAAGGCCAAAATCTTTTGATTGGAGGCTGCTTGAGCAAAACTGAAAAGTACGTCTTATTCAAAATTATCTCCTGTATCCAAAATTTCAAACCGCACTGCTCTAGCTATCTCCATTCCAAAATTATTAGCAAATTGTTGGTTCGCCCCAGAGAAATAGAGATTTGGAAAACGTCAATTGGCGTGCGATGTGTGGCATATTCAACGCGTTGAAGGCGCTGACAGAAAAATATTTTGACCACGTTTTCGAGTGTATCTCGACAGCGGAGCGTCCCCGCCGAATTTGAACAACAAATTCGGACTCAGCGTGAAAAACTGAGTATTAAACAGTCTTCAAATCAAAATTTTTTATTTTGAAAATTTTGAAAATTTCTCCATACTATACATCATGCGTTTTTTTGGGCGAAAAAATTTTCGGAGAGCTTCGGCGTCGGCGCTGGGTCAGATTACTCAATTTTTCGAAGCGAACTCGAATCTGTTACCAAAATTTACCTAAAGTGATTTTTTGACCACATTTTCGAGTGCATCTTGGTAATTTGGCGAATTTCTGAAAAATGTAGAAACGCCTTAAACTCGTCGGATCTGCAATACAATTCGCACCAATATGCGTTTTCAATGTTGCGAATTTCCTGGGGCGAACTGATAAAAGGCCAAAATCTTTTGATTGGAGGCTGCTTGAGCAAAACTGAAAAGTACGTCTTATTCAAAATTATCTCCTGTATCCAAAATTTCAAACCGCACTGCTCTAGCTATCTCCATTCCAAAATTATTAGCAAATTGTTGGTTCGCCCCAGAGAAATAGAGATTTGGAAAACGTCAATTGGCGTGCGATGTGTGGCATATTCAACGCGTTGAAGGCGCTGACAGAAAAATATTTTGACCACGTTTTCGAGTGTATCTCGACAGCGGAGCGTCCCCGCCGAATTTGAACAACAAATTCGGACTCAGCGTGAAAAACTGAGTATTAAACAGTCTTCAAATCAAAATTTTTTATTTTTGAAAATTTCTCCATACTATACATCATGCGTTTTTTTGGGCGAAAAAATTTTCGGAGAGCTTCGGCGTCGGCGCTGGGTCAGATTACTCAATTTTTCGAAGCGAACTCGAATCTGTTACCAAAATTTACCTAAAGTGATTTTTTGACCACATTTTCGAGTGCATCTTGGTAATTTGGCGAATTTCTGAAAAATGTAGAAACGCCTTAAACTCGTCGGATCTGCAATACAATTCGCACCAATATGCGTTTTCAATGTTGCGAATTTCCTGGGGCGAACTGATAAAAGGCCAAAATCTTTTGATTGGAGGCTGCTTGAGCAAAACTGAAAAGTACGTCTTATTCAAAATTATCTCCTGTATCCAAAATTTCAAACCGCACTGCTCTAGCTATCTCCATTCCAAAATTATTAGCAAATTGTTGGTTCGCCCCAGAGAAATAGAGATTTGGAAAACGTCAATTGGCGTGCGATGTGTGGCATATTCAACGCGTTGAAGGCGCTGACAGAAAAATATTTTGACCACGTTTTCGAGTGTATCTCGACAGCGGAGCGTCCCCGCCGAATTTGAACAACAAATTCGGACTCAGCGTGAAAAACTGAGTATTAAACAGTCTTCAAATCAAAATTTTTTATTTTTGAAAATTTTGAAAATTTCTCCATACTATACATCATGCGTTTTTTTGGGCGAAAAAATTTTCGGAGAGCTTCGGCGTCGGCGCTGGGTCAGATTACTCAATTTTTCGAAGCGAACTCGAATCTGTTACCAAAATTTACCTAAAGTGATTTTTTGACCACATTTTCGAGTGCATCTTGGTAATTTGGCGAATTTCTGAAAAATGTAGAAACGCCTTAAACTCGTCGGATCTGCAATACAATTCGCACCAATATGCGTTTTCAATGTTGCGAATTTCCTGGGGCGAACTGATAAAAGGCCAAAATCTTTTGATTGGAGGCTGCTTGAGCAAAACTGAAAAGTACGTCTTATTCAAAATTATCTCCTGTATCCAAAATTTCAAACCGCACTGCTCTAGCTATCTCCATTCCAAAATTATTAGCAAATTGTTGGTTCGCCCCAGAGAAATAGAGATTTGGAAAACGTCAATTGGCGTGCGATGTGTGGCATATTCAACGCGTTGAAGGCGCTGACAGAAAAATATTTTGACCACGTTTTCGAGTGTATCTCGACAGCGGAGCGTCCCCGCCGAATTTGAACAACAAATTCGGACTCAGCGTGAAAAACTGAGTATTAAACAGTCTTCAAATCAAAATTTTGAAAATTTTGAAAATTTCTCCATACTATACATCATGCGTTTTTTTGGGCGAAAAAATTTTCGGAGAGCTTCGGCGTCGGCGCTGGGTCAGATTACTCAATTTTTCGAAGCGAACTCGAATCTGTTACCAAAATTTACCTAAAGTGATTTTTTGACCACATTTTCGAGTGCATCTTGGTAATTTGGCGAATTTCTGAAAAATGTAGAAACGCCTTAAACTCGTCGGATCTGCAATACAATTCGCACCAATATGCGTTTTCAATGTTGCGAATTTCCTGGGGCGAACTGATAAAAGGCCAAAATCTTTTGATTGGAGGCTGCTTGAGCAAAACTGAAAAGTACGTCTTATTCAAAATTATCTCCTGTATCCAAAATTTCAAACCGCACTGCTCTAGCTATCTCCATTCCAAAATTATTAGCAAATTGTTGGTTCGCCCCAGAGAAATAGAGATTTGGAAAACGTCAATTGGCGTGCGATGTGTGGCATATTCAACGCGTTGAAGGCGCTGACAGAAAAATATTTTGACCACGTTTTCGAGTGTATCTCGACAGCGGAGCGTCCCCGCCGAATTTGAACAACAAATTCGGACTCAGCGTGAAAAACTGAGTATTAAACAGTCTTCAAATCAAAATTTTTTATTTTTGAAAATTTTGAAAATTTCTCCATACTATACATCATGCGTTTTTTTGGGCGAAAAAATTTTCGGAGAGCTTCGGCGTCGGCGCTGGGTCAGATTACTCAATTTTTCGAAGCGAACTCGAATCTGTTACCAAAATTTACCTAAAGTGATTTTTTGACCACATTTTCGAGTGCATCTTGGTAATTTGGCGAATTTCTGAAAAATGTAGAAACGCCTTAAACTCGTCGGATCTGCAATACAATTCGCACCAATATGCGTTTTCAATGTTGCGAATTTCCTGGGGCGAACTGATAAAAGGCCAAAATCTTTTGATTGGAGGCTGCTTGAGCAAAACTGAAAAGTACGTCTTATTCAAAATTATCTCCTGTATCCAAAATTTCAAACCGCACTGCTCTAGCTATCTCCATTCCAAAATTATTAGCAAATTGTTGGTTCGCCCCAGAGAAATAGAGATTTGGAAAACGTCAATTGGCGTGCGATGTGTGGCATATTCAACGCGTTGAAGGCGCTGACAGAAAAATATTTTGACCACGTTTTCGAGTGTATCTCGACAGCGGAGCGTCCCCGCCGAATTTGAACAACAAATTCGGACTCAGCGTGAAAAACTGAGTATTAAACAGTCTTCAAATCAAAATTTTTTATTTTTGAAAATTTTGAAAATTTCTCCATACTATACATCATGCGTTTTTTTGGGCGAAAAAATTTTCGGAGAGCTTCGGCGTCGGCGCTGGGTCAGATTACTCAATTTTTCGAAGCGAACTCGAATCTGTTACCAAAATTTACCTAAAGTGATTTTTTGACCACATTTTCGAGTGCATCTTGGTAATTTGGCGAATTTCTGAAAAATGTAGAAACGCCTTAAACTCGTCGGATCTGCAATACAATTCGCACCAATATGCGTTTTCAATGTTGCGAATTTCCTGGGGCGAACTGATAAAAGGCCAAAATCTTTTGATTGGAGGCTGCTTGAGCAAAACTGAAAAGTACGTCTTATTCAAAATTATCTCCTGTATCCAAAATTTCAAACCGCACTGCTCTAGCTATCTCCATTCCAAAATTATTAGCAAATTGTTGGTTCGCCCCAGAGAAATAGAGATTTGGAAAACGTCAATTGGCGTGCGATGTGTGGCATATTCAACGCGTTGAAGGCGCTGACAGAAAAATATTTTGACCACGTTTTCGAGTGTATCTCGACAGCGGAGCGTCCCCGCCGAATTTGAACAACAAATTCGGACTCAGCGTGAAAAACTGAGTATTAAACAGTCTTCAAATCAAAATTTTTGAAAATTTTGAAAATTTCTCCATACTATACATCATGCGTTTTTTTGGGCGAAAAAATTTTCGGAGAGCTTCGGCGTCGGCGCTGGGTCAGATTACTCAATTTTTCGAAGCGAACTCGAATCTGTTACCAAAATTTACCTAAAGTGATTTTTTGACCACATTTTCGAGTGCATCTTGGTAATTTGGCGAATTTCTGAAAAATGTAGAAACGCCTTAAACTCGTCGGATCTGCAATACAATTCGCACCAATATGCGTTTTCAATGTTGCGAATTTCCTGGGGCGAACTGATAAAAGGCCAAAATCTTTTGATTGGAGGCTGCTTGAGCAAAACTGAAAAGTACGTCTTATTCAAAATTATCTCCTGTATCCAAAATTTCAAACCGCACTGCTCTAGCTATCTCCATTCCAAAATTATTAGCAAATTGTTGGTTCGCCCCAGAGAAATAGAGATTTGGAAAACGTCAATTGGCGTGCGATGTGTGGCATATTCAACGCGTTGAAGGCGCTGACAGAAAAATATTTTGACCACGTTTTCGAGTGTATCTCGACAGCGGAGCGTCCCCGCCGAATTTGAACAACAAATTCGGACTCAGCGTGAAAAACTGAGTATTAAACAGTCTTCAAATCAAAATTTTTTATTTTTGAA
Organism: Acanthococcus lagerstroemiae; assembly: GCA_031841125.1. NCBI lineage: Eukaryota > Metazoa > Arthropoda > Insecta > Hemiptera > Eriococcidae > Acanthococcus > Acanthococcus lagerstroemiae. The sequence continues at coordinate 7,993 of JAJSSI010000056.1, read as the reverse complement.
AATTTTGAAAATTTCTCCATACTATACATCATGCGTTTTTTTGGGCGAAAAAATTTTCGGAGAGCTTCGGCGTCGGCGCTGGGTCAGATTACTCAATTTTTCGAAGCGAACTCGAATCTGTTACCAAAATTTACCTAAAGTGATTTTTTGACCACATTTTCGAGTGCATCTTGGTAATTTGGCGAATTTCTGAAAAATGTAGAAACGCCTTAAACTCGTCGGATCTGCAATACAATTCGCACCAATATGCGTTTTCAATGTTGCGAATTTCCTGGGGCGAACTGATAAAAGGCCAAAATCTTTTGATTGGAGGCTGCTTGAGCAAAACTGAAAAGTACGTCTTATTCAAAATTATCTCCTGTATCCAAAATTTCAAACCGCACTGCTCTAGCTATCTCCATTCCAAAATTATTAGCAAATTGTTGGTTCGCCCCAGAGAAATAGAGATTTGGAAAACGTCAATTGGCGTGCGATGTGTGGCATATTCAACGCGTTGAAGGCGCTGACAGAAAAATATTTTGACCACGTTTTCGAGTGTATCTCGACAGCGGAGCGTCCCCGCCGAATTTGAACAACAAATTCGGACTCAGCGTGAAAAACTGAGTATTAAACAGTCTTCAAATCAAAATTTTTTATTTTTGAAAATTTTGAAAATTTCTCCATACTATACATCATGCGTTTTTTTGGGCGAAAAAATTTTCGGAGAGCTTCGGCGTCGGCGCTGGGTCAGATTACTCAATTTTTCGAAGCGAACTCGAATCTGTTACCAAAATTTACCTAAAGTGATTTTTTGACCACATTTTCGAGTGCATCTTGGTAATTTGGCGAATTTCTGAAAAATGTAGAAACGCCTTAAACTCGTCGGATCTGCAATACAATTCGCACCAATATGCGTTTTCAATGTTGCGAATTTCCTGGGGCGAACTGATAAAAGGCCAAAATCTTTTGATTGGAGGCTGCTTGAGCAAAACTGAAAAGTACGTCTTATTCAAAATTATCTCCTGTATCCAAAATTTCAAACCGCACTGCTCTAGCTATCTCCATTCCAAAATTATTAGCAAATTGTTGGTTCGCCCCAGAGAAATAGAGATTTGGAAAACGTCAATTGGCGTGCGATGTGTGGCATATTCAACGCGTTGAAGGCGCTGACAGAAAAATATTTTGACCACGTTTTCGAGTGTATCTCGACAGCGGAGCGTCCCCGCCGAATTTGAACAACAAATTCGGACTCAGCGTGAAAAACTGAGTATTAAACAGTCTTCAAATCAAAATTTTTGAAATTTTGAAAATTTCTCCATACTATACATCATGCGTTTTTTTGGGCGAAAAAATTTTCGGAGAGCTTCGGCGTCGGCGCTGGGTCAGATTACTCAATTTTTCGAAGCGAACTCGAATCTGTTACCAAAATTTACCTAAAGTGATTTTTTGACCACATTTTCGAGTGCATCTTGGTAATTTGGCGAATTTCTGAAAAATGTAGAAACGCCTTAAACTCGTCGGATCTGCAATACAATTCGCACCAATATGCGTTTTCAATGTTGCGAATTTCCTGGGGCGAACTGATAAAAGGCCAAAATCTTTTGATTGGAGGCTGCTTGAGCAAAACTGAAAAGTACGTCTTATTCAAAATTATCTCCTGTATCCAAAATTTCAAACCGCACTGCTCTAGCTATCTCCATTCCAAAATTATTAGCAAATTGTTGGTTCGCCCCAGAGAAATAGAGATTTGGAAAACGTCAATTGGCGTGCGATGTGTGGCATATTCAACGCGTTGAAGGCGCTGACAGAAAAATATTTTGACCACGTTTTCGAGTGTATCTCGACAGCGGAGCGTCCCCGCCGAATTTGAACAACAAATTCGGACTCAGCGTGAAAAACTGAGTATTAAACAGTCTTCAAATCAAAATTTTTTATTTTTGAAAATTTGAAAATTTCTCCATACTATACATCATGCGTTTTTTTGGGCGAAAAAATTTTCGGAGAGCTTCGGCGTCGGCGCTGGGTCAGATTACTCAATTTTTCGAAGCGAACTCGAATCTGTTACCAAAATTTACCTAAAGTGATTTTTTGACCACATTTTCGAGTGCATCTTGGTAATTTGGCGAATTTCTGAAAAATGTAGAAACGCCTTAAACTCGTCGGATCTGCAATACAATTCGCACCAATATGCGTTTTCAATGTTGCGAATTTCCTGGGGCGAACTGATAAAAGGCCAAAATCTTTTGATTGGAGGCTGCTTGAGCAAAACTGAAAAGTACGTCTTATTCAAAATTATCTCCTGTATCCAAAATTTCAAACCGCACTGCTCTAGCTATCTCCATTCCAAAATTATTAGCAAATTGTTGGTTCGCCCCAGAGAAATAGAGATTTGGAAAACGTCAATTGGCGTGCGATGTGTGGCATATTCAACGCGTTGAAGGCGCTGACAGAAAAATATTTTGACCACGTTTTCGAGTGTATCTCGACAGCGGAGCGTCCCCGCCGAATTTGAACAACAAATTCGGACTCAGCGTGAAAAACTGAGTATTAAACAGTCTTCAAATCAAAATTTTTTATTTTTGAAAATTTTGAAAATTTCTCCATACTATACATCATGCGTTTTTTTGGGCGAAAAAATTTTCGGAGAGCTTCGGCGTCGGCGCTGGGTCAGATTACTCAATTTTTCGAAGCGAACTCGAATCTGTTACCAAAATTTACCTAAAGTGATTTTTTGACCACATTTTCGAGTGCATCTTGGTAATTTGGCGAATTTCTGAAAAATGTAGAAACGCCTTAAACTCGTCGGATCTGCAATACAATTCGCACCAATATGCGTTTTCAATGTTGCGAATTTCCTGGGGCGAACTGATAAAAGGCCAAAATCTTTTGATTGGAGGCTGCTTGAGCAAAACTGAAAAGTACGTCTTATTCAAAATTATCTCCTGTATCCAAAATTTCAAACCGCACTGCTCTAGCTATCTCCATTCCAAAATTATTAGCAAATTGTTGGTTCGCCCCAGAGAAATAGAGATTTGGAAAACGTCAATTGGCGTGCGATGTGTGGCATATTCAACGCGTTGAAGGCGCTGACAGAAAAATATTTTGACCACGTTTTCGAGTGTATCTCGACAGCGGAGCGTCCCCGCCGAATTTGAACAACAAATTCGGACTCAGCGTGAAAAACTGAGTATTAAACAGTCTTCAAATCAAAATTTTTTATTTTTGAAAATTTTGAAAATTTCTCCATACTATACATCATGCGTTTTTTTTGGGCGAAAAAATTTTCGGAGAGCTTCGGCGTCGGCGCTGGGTCAGATTACTCAATTTTTCGAAGCGAACTCGAATCTGTTACCAAAATTTACCTAAAGTGATTTTTTGACCACATTTTCGAGTGCATCTTGGTAATTTGGCGAATTTCTGAAAAATGTAGAAACGCCTTAAACTCGTCGGATCTGCAATACAATTCGCACCAATATGCGTTTTCAATGTTGCGAATTTCCTGGGGCGAACTGATAAAAGGCCAAAATCTTTTGATTGGAGGCTGCTTGAGCAAAACTGAAAAGTACGTCTTATTCAAAATTATCTCCTGTATCCAAAATTTCAAACCGCACTGCTCTAGCTATCTCCATTCCAAAATTATTAGCAAATTGTTGGTTCGCCCCAGAGAAATAGAGATTTGGAAAACGTCAATTGGCGTGCGATGTGTGGCATATTCAACGCGTTGAAGGCGCTGACAGAAAAATATTTTGACCACGTTTTCGAGTGTATCTCGACAGCGGAGCGTCCCCGCCGAATTTGAACAACAAATTCGGACTCAGCGTGAAAAACTGAGTATTAAACAGTCTTCAAATCAAAATTTTTGAAAATTTTGAAAATTTCTCCATACTATACATCATGCGTTTTTTTGGGCGAAAAAATTTTCGGAGAGCTTCGGCGTCGGCGCTGGGTCAGATTACTCAATTTTTCGAAGCGAACTCGAATCTGTTACCAAAATTTACCTAAAGTGATTTTTTGACCACATTTTCGAGTGCATCTTGGTAATTTGGCGAATTTCTGAAAAATGTAGAAACGCCTTAAACTCGTCGGATCTGCAATACAATTCGCACCAATATGCGTTTTCAATGTTGCGAATTTCCTGGGGCGAACTGATAAAAGGCCAAAATCTTTTGATTGGAGGCTGCTTGAGCAAAACTGAAAAGTACGTCTTATTCAAAATTATCTCCTGTATCCAAAATTTCAAACCGCACTGCTCTAGCTATCTCCATTCCAAAATTATTAGCAAATTGTTGGTTCGCCCCAGAGAAATAGAGATTTGGAAAACGTCAATTGGCGTGCGATGTGTGGCATATTCAACGCGTTGAAGGCGCTGACAGAAAAATATTTTGACCACGTTTTCGAGTGTATCTCGACAGCGGAGCGTCCCCGCCGAATTTGAACAACAAATTCGGACTCAGCGTGAAAAACTGAGTATTAAACAGTCTTCAAATCAAAATTTTTTATTTTTGAAAATTTTGAAAATTTCTCCATACTATACATCATGCGTTTTTTTGGGCGAAAAAATTTTCGGAGAGCTTCGGCGTCGGCGCTGGGTCAGATTACTCAATTTTTCGAAGCGAACTCGAATCTGTTACCAAAATTTACCTAAAGTGATTTTTTGACCACATTTTCGAGTGCATCTTGGTAATTTGGCGAATTTCTGAAAAATGTAGAAACGCCTTAAACTCGTCGGATCTGCAATACAATTCGCACCAATATGCGTTTTCAATGTTGCGAATTTCCTGGGGCGAACTGATAAAAGGCCAAAATCTTTTGATTGGAGGCTGCTTGAGCAAAACTGAAAAGTACGTCTTATTCAAAATTATCTCCTGTATCCAAAATTTCAAACCGCACTGCTCTAGCTATCTCCATTCCAAAATTATTAGCAAATTGTTGGTTCGCCCCAGAGAAATAGAGATTTGGAAAACGTCAATTGGCGTGCGATGTGTGGCATATTCAACGCGTTGAAGGCGCTGACAGAAAAATATTTTGACCACGTTTTCGAGTGTATCTCGACAGCGGAGCGTCCCCGCCGAATTTGAACAACAAATTCGGACTCAGCGTGAAAAACTGAGTATTAAACAGTCTTCAAATCAAAATTTTTTATTTTTGAAAATTTTGAAAATTTCTCCATACTATACATCATGCGTTTTTTTGGGCGAAAAAATTTTCGGAGAGCTTCGGCGTCGGCGCTGGGTCAGATTACTCAATTTTTCGAAGCGAACTCGAATCTGTTACCAAAATTTACCTAAAGTGATTTTTTGACCACATTTTCGAGTGCATCTTGGTAATTTGGCGAATTTCTGAAAAATGTAGAAACGCCTTAAACTCGTCGGATCTGCAATACAATTCGCACCAATATGCGTTTTCAATGTTGCGAATTTCCTGGGGCGAACTGATAAAAGGCCAAAATCTTTTGATTGGAGGCTGCTTGAGCAAAACTGAAAAGTACGTCTTATTCAAAATTATCTCCTGTATCCAAAATTTCAAACCGCACTGCTCTAGCTATCTCCATTCCAAAATTATTAGCAAATTGTTGGTTCGCCCCAGAGAAATAGAGATTTGGAAAACGTCAATTGGCGTGCGATGTGTGGCATATTCAACGCGTTGAAGGCGCTGACAGAAAAATATTTTGACCACGTTTTCGAGTGTATCTCGACAGCGGAGCGTCCCCGCCGAATTTGAACAACAAATTCGGACTCAGCGTGAAAAACTGAGTATTAAACAGTCTTCAAATCAAAATTTTTTATTTTTGAAAATTTTGAAAATTTCTCCATACTATACATCATGCGTTTTTTTGGGCGAAAAAATTTTCGGAGAGCTTCGGCGTCGGCGCTGGGTCAGATTACTCAATTTTTCGAAGCGAACTCGAATCTGTTACCAAAATTTACCTAAAGTGATTTTTTGACCACATTTTCGAGTGCATCTTGGTAATTTGGCGAATTTCTGAAAAATGTAGAAACGCCTTAAACTCGTCGGATCTGCAATACAATTCGCACCAATATGCGTTTTCAATGTTGCGAATTTCCTGGGCGAACTGATAAAAGGCCAAAATCTTTTGATTGGAGGCTGCTTGAGCAAAACTGAAAAGTACGTCTTATTCAAAATTATCTCCTGTATCCAAAATTTCAAACCGCACTGCTCTAGCTATCTCCATTCCAAAATTATTAGCAAATTGTTGGTTCGCCCAGAGAAATAGAGATTTGGAAAACGTCAATTGGCGTGCGATGTGTGGCATATTCAACGCGTTGAAGGCGCTGACAGAAAAATATTTTGACCACGTTTTCGAGTGTATCTCGACAGCGGAGCGTCCCCGCCGAATTTGAACAACAAATTCGGACTCAGCGTGAAAAACTGAGTATTAAACAGTCTTCAAATCAAAATTTTGAAAATTTTGAAAATTTCTCCATTCTATACATCATGCGTTTTTTTGGGCGAAAAAATTTTTGGAGAGCTTCGGCGTCGGCGCTGGGTCAGATTACTCAATTTTTCGAAGCGAACTCGAATCTGTTACCAAAATTTACCTAAAGTGATTTTTTGACCACATTTTCGAGTGCATCTTGGTAATTTGGCGAATTTCTGAAAAATGTAGAAACGCCTTAAACTCGTCGGATCTGCAATACAATTCGCACCAATATGCGTTTTCAATGTTGCGAATTTCCTGGGGCGAACTGATAAAAGGCCAAAATCTTTTGATTGGAGGCTGCTTGAGCAAAACTGAAAAGTACGTCTTATTCAAAATTATCTCCTGTATCCAAAATTTCAAACCGCACTGCTCTAGCTATCTCCATTCCAAAATTATTAGCAAATTGTTGGTTCGCCCCAGAGAAATAGAGATTTGGAAAACGTCAATTGGCGTGCGATGTGTGGCATATTCAACGCGTTGAAGGCGCTGACAGAAAAATATTTTGACCACGTTTTCGAGTGTATCTCGACAGCGGAGCGTCCCCGCCGAATTTGAACAACAAATTCGGACTCAGCGTGAAAAACTGAGTATTAAACAGTCTTCAAATCAAAATTTTTTATTTTTGAAAATTTTGAAAATTTCTCCATACTATACATCATGCGTTTTTTTGGGCGAAAAAATTTTCGGAGAGCTTCGGCGTCGGCGCTGGGTCAGATTACTCAATTTTTCGAAGCGAACTCGAATCTGTTACAAAAATTTACCAAAGGGATTTTTTGACCACATTTTCGAGTGCATCTTGGTAATTTGGCGAATTTCTGAAAAATGTAGAAACGCCTTAAACTCGTCGGATCTGCAATACAATTCGCACCAATATGCGTTTTCAATGTTGCGAATTTCCTGGGGCGAACTGATAAAAGGCCAAAATCTTTTGATTGGAGGCTGCTTGAGCAAAACTGAAAAGTACGTCTTATTCAAAATTATCTCCTGTATCCAAAATTTCAAACCGCACTGCTCTAGCTATTTCCATTCCAAAATTATTAGCAAATTGTTGGTTCGCCCCAGAGAAATAGAGATTTGGAAAACGTCAATTGGCGTGCGATGTGTGGCATATTCAACGCGTTGAAGGCGCTGACAGAAAAATATTTTGACCACGTTTTCGAGTGTATCTCGACAGCGGAGCGTCCCCGCCGAATTTGAACAACAAATTCGGACTCAGCGTGAAAAACTGAGTATTAAACAGTCTTCAAATCAAAATTTTTTAAAATTTTGAAAATTTCTCCATACTATACATCATGCGTTTTTTTTGGGCGAAAAAATTTTCGGAGAGCTTCGGCGTCGGCGCTGGGTCAGATTACTCAATTTTTCGAAGCGAACTCGAATCTGTTACCAAAATTTACCTAAAGTGATTTTTTGACCACATTTTCGAGTGCATCTTGGTAATTTGGCGAATTTCTGAAAAATGTAGAAACGCCTTAAACTCGTCGGATCTGCAATACAATTCGCACCAATATGCGTTTTCAATGTTCGAATTTCCTGGGGCGAACTGATAAAAGGCCAAAATCTTTTGATTGG